>VMDO01005976.1:0-12245 GCA_007922755.1 Pedetes capensis | reverse complement strand
CCTAGCAAGGCCTCTGTGCCCAGGGCTTTGTCGAAAGAATCGTACCTTTTAACAGCACCAACAAATGAGAATTTAGAGTCCTCGTGTGGTTTCTTTTGCTCTATAATCAGCTGCTGAATTTGGCCTAATGGGATTCTAATGTTTTTAAAAGCCAATTTAGTAATCTCTGTATTTTCAATGGATTGTGAAAGGCCTATTAGTTATTTATATCTGTGTACACATGCATGGCCACAAATGGCAGATTTATGGGTTTTTTGGTGCCATTAACATCTACACTATGTTAACAGCAGCATTTGGCCAGCTTTCAAAATACTGTACACACACACACACACACACACACACACACACACACACACACACACACACCTTCCTCTGTCATTTGGTGTGGTCAGCCATAGGGTGTTTCAAGTTATTAAACATTCTAGTGAGTACCTCCTCATGATATCATATCAAATAAGTAATAAGTCTGTTATCACCAGGCTGTTTAATTAAAGATAATCAGTCTTTGAAGGCTTAGAATACAATTAAATGTACTTAGCACTAAAGCTTGGTTGAATGTGATTTAATCTTTTGTGGGCAACTCAGGATCTTGCAGGCCTTGGGGCCTTCGTTATGAATATAAATAATCCTCTTACTCTGCAAAAGTTCCATTGGAAAGAAATTTCCTGTTGGAAGCCTGCCAGGTACACCAGCCTCCGCAGAAGAGGGGATCTTTTGCTTTTACCTGGAAATGGTTTCTAGAGATCCCTGGGACGAGACAAATCTGTGAGTATTTGTCCTTGGCATAAACTGCCTCTGACAGCTGGTGTGAAATCGCTCCGCTCTTCCAGCCCTCCTTTAATTTCTGTAACAAGGAGGAATCCTCTGTGGGGTGTTAATAGGGCCTTCCCACCTTTCTTGAACACTGATCTTTCTTTTCTCCCAAGAATTCTACCCACGATTCATTCATTAATTCTTCAACGTGTTTATGAAACAAATCTCAGGGAGCCACAGTAGAATTGGAGAGCAGAGAACAGGAAAAGGTGTGGCTGAATTTGTTTCGGGGAACATAGTGTATATTCAAATACGAGTCTGGGCATTTTCTTAAATGAATGTGTGCTTCCTAACCACCCCCGTGACCCAGCCTTCCCTTTCCAGTGTGATTGTCCTCACCAGGTGAACTAGATTCAAATATTTAATGAATCGGAGCTAAAATTAATCTTGGAAAGAAACAGATAAAAATAGTCTCAGAGTATCTTTTTAAAAAACAAGGCATTGAGTCAGGACCAGACCTACCTATTTTAAAACATTTATTAAGGAACAATAATGAAACAATTTGGTTCTGACACAGAAAAAAAAAATTAAATCAATAGCATAAAATAGGAGATACTGATGTGGACTCGACTGTATCAGGAGATAAAGCAGTTGATAAAGTAGAATTATTATAAATCAGTGGGGAAAAAAGGTGGATTATTCAGCAAATATTAACACAATGGATTTGCTACTTGGGAAAACCAAAAACTTGCTTCCTACCTCACTCTACGCAGATCACAGTTTTAATATTAATAGTGGCTAATTGTTTAACAATCTTGAGTAGAGAAAAGGCTTTCTAAACATAACCCTAGACAGAGAATCCAACCCTAGACAGAGAACCCATAGAAAGTCTGAGACATTTGCCTGCATTGTGTAAAAACACTTCTGGTTGGAAAAATAAGACAAACACACTCGAAAGGCAGATGATAAGCTGGGAAAATATGTGCATATGAGAAATGTCAGGCAAACTCCTAATTTCTTTAATATAGAGAAAACCCTTTTATACATCAGTAAGAATCTGATATGTCTACACAAAACTGAATGAAAATATACAGAAGTTCATAAATGAAGGAAAACAGATGCTAATACCCAAGAAAAAAATCTGTCTTGCTTATAATTATATGAAGTCCTATTAAATTAGATGCTATAGCCCTGTGGCATTTGATCCTGTCAGATCGGAAGCTAAGAAGGGTCAAGTCTGGTTAGTACTTGGATGGGAGACCACTTGGGAACACTAGGTGCTGTAGGCTTGGGAGATGGACCCAGCAACCCACTCCCAAAGATCAATCCGCCATTGAAAACCCTATGAACAGCAGAGAAGCACTGACAATAGTGTTTCGCCTGTTGTACAAATTAGATACCATTTTCCAGTCATTGCATTGGTTAAGGTAGTATGGCATCACAAGTGGACTTTTTCTTCTTGGTGTTTTACACAGTTGGACTTGTAGGTTATGTATATGATTGTTGAATAGATGTTTCTCTCTAGCTAGATTTCAAGCTCCACCAGGGCAAGAGCCCTCTTACCTTCATCCCCTATATAAGTTGCACATCATTTGGACTTAACAAATATTTGTTGAGTGGGTGAATTAATGGATGAGAATGGATAGGAAGTTCTGGAATCTTGCACAAACTGCTGACAGTAGAAACTTCTGAAAGTGGGACAAGGTGCAGGGAGAGAAAAAGGAGGTTGCTTTCAGTTTACCACTTATTCCCTTTTTACTATTAAGGTTTTTGAGGGGGACGTATTCAACTGTATAATTAATGTCTTGAAAGCAGCTTGCATTTTTTAAACAAATGTGTGAACTAGCGAGGGGGACACCTAGGGCAGAAGGAGGGCACTTTGGACTCACTCTGTTTTCTCAGTGCTTCATCAGGGAAGGAGGGAGTCTTTCTGGGATGGAGGCCACCAGAGAGTGCTGAAGGGGGCAGGTGTCCAGCCTGGTGTCTCGCTCAGCCACACCCCGGGGCAGGTTGATCTCCGAGGGCACAGGCAGGGATGCGGGAGGATGGGGTGAGTTTTGAGAGTCTAGGGAAGCCAAAGAGGTCAAGTTTGTGGTGCCTACTGAGCCAGAAGGGACCTACAAGCAGCCTTGTGGTCCAGGAAGTCTGAAAGGCAGTGGATGGTGCCTGTGATGTATTGCTGGGGTGCTGCTCACTGCCTTTGCCATCTCCCCCATGGAGGGCAGGGATCTCGTAGCCGTTCTGGCCAGAGCACTAGCCATGAATCCTGACCTCATGGAGGCACCAAAGGAGGCACCAGCACTAGCTCTCAGGGGATTCAGTGGTCTCCCAATTGTGTACAAGCCTCCCAAGGCACTCAAGCCCCTCCTGGACCCAGCCTTTGCCCATCTCTTTAGGATTCCCTTCAACTCAGGGCTCCACTCACAGCCAACTTTTTACAGTCCCCACACCACATCAATTCTCTTGGCTCTGTGCCCTCCTATCCCCCAACCCCACACCCAGTTCATCTAATGAACACCAGTGCATCTTTCAAGACTGATCTTAGGTCTGCCCATCTATGAAGCCTTTCCTGACGTCCCACCCAGCTGGAATAAGTGATTTCTGTCTGGGCCCTCTGTGAACAGATGCGCAGACTTGTCTCAGGGCACCTGCAATGCTCACGGACATGAGCACCCATCCCGCTAGACTATGAGTTTCTTAAGGATAAGGTCAGCATCTTGGTTTTCATTACAGTCCCAGTGTGACATATAATATGGAGTGGATGGATGGATGGATGGATAGATGGATGGGTGGATGGATAAGTAGACAGATGAATGGGAGTTAAGTCCCATGAGAGCAACAACCTTGTTTTGCTTCCTGTGGTGTCCCCTGTTGCTTGGTGCTATATGTAGCACAGAGTAGATGCTTGGAAAATCACTTAATTAAACTTTGATCAGTTAATTGGATAGGCATGTGGATGTATGAATGGATGGATGGATGAATGGATATATTTGGATTGCAAATGTCTTAAGAGGAAGATTCATAACCACTTGATGTAGAGCAAGATAATCTTCATTGTCCAAAAATAGGCCACCTCATTATTTTACCGTAATCCATTGCAGTGGCATTAATTGAAGTGTTGAAGGCTATGTCTTAACTCATACAATTTTCCTGTTAGTCACACCCCAAAGATTAATTTTATCACATCACTTGACACTGTGCCCACGAGTGTCACTGCTGTGCAGGCAGCAAGGGAGGTGACTTTCGGAAAACTTCTAAATGCACAGCCCATGTTCCTGGGGGCCAGATCTCCAAAATCTGACCAACCTGACATTTCCACAGCTACCCAAAAATTAGCTGGAGGTCTAAACATTTTGTGACTGCAGATTCTGAACCAGGACCCAGAGTCCCATAAGAGTCATTAGGGTCTGGCCAGGCACCCAGTGACTTGGGAGGCCAAGGCAGGAGGATTGCTAAATTTGAGGTCAGAGGCAGCCTGTGTAACTTAATGAGACCCTAACTTGAAATGAAAGGGGAAACGGGCTGGGGGTGTGACTCAGTGATACAGTGCTTGCCTAGCATGCTTGAGGCCCTAGGTTCAACCCCCAAGTAATGACAAAGAACAACAAAAAAGAGCCTGAAGCAGGGGCTCACACATCCTGCTGGACCCCAGGAGCTCCTCACTGCAGAGATGAAGGAACAGGGAAAATGAGTCTGTCTTTTCTCTTAAGCCCCTACAAGACAGATGTAGCTCAGGACTCTGTGGGGAAGTTACAAAGAGGAGGAGGCAGAGAAGGTAACCAGCGATCTTATAAGGATGCTTGTCAATAATCCTTTGGGTCAGGGAAAAGGAGACAGAGAAGGAACAATGGCCACCAGGAGGCTCAAAAGATGAGGCTGTGCTTCAGTGGAAGCAAGGAGCAGGGAAGCCTGTGCCTAAAGAGACCTACAGGTTTCTCAAGCTGAACATGATCAGAACTGAGCAAATCTTTTCCCCAAACCCAACCTTCCTGCAGTAAATGGTAAATCCATCTCTTCTATTGTTGTTGTTGTTGTTAGGTGCTGTCAAGTTGTGCTTGAATCATAGTGACCCTTTACAGGGTTTTCAATGGCTGATTTTTTCGGGATTGCCTCGGGAGTGGATTGCCATTTTTGCGATGCTGGGAATTGAACTCAGGACCTCAGAGACTGCAGAGTGGCGCTCTACCAACTGAGCTAAATCCCAGCCCATCTCTTCTATTACATAGGTCTAAATCAACAGTGCTCAACTTTGTGGCACCAGGGACCAGTTTGGTGAAAGACAATTTTTCCATGGATGTTGGGCAATAAGGGTGGTGTTAGGAGGTAATGTGAGTGATGGAGAACAGCTATAAATATAGATGAAGCTTCTCTTGCTCACATGCTGTGTGACCTGGTTCCTAACAGGCCACAGACTGGGGACTGGGGACTCCTTGAACTATTATTGACTTCCTTCTTTTTTTCTATATCCACACTCTGTAAGCAGATCCAGTGGCTTGACTCACTTTAAATCAAGAATCACTGTTTTTCTACCTCTACCTTGGAGACTCTGGTTCACCCATTTCCTATAGTCTGCTATCAAGCCACTGGCTGAAAAGCAGTCCAAAAGCAAGTCAGATCCAAGCTCTCCTCTACACAGAACCCTCTAGTGGCTTCTACTTTGTTCAGAGTCATAGCCAAAGTCTTTGAGGTCACCTATGAGGTTCTACCCAGCCTGCCGTGGACACCTCAGTGGCCTCATCATCTGCTACTTTCCCCACCCCGTCCCTTCCTCCACCAAGCCAAGTGCACCCCTTCTCCTATCCCTGGCCTTTACTCTTGCTGTTCCCTGACTGCTGTTCTGACTGCTCTTCCCACAAGATCTCTGCCTGGCACACTCCCCTCACCTCCCCCTTCCAGTCTCTCTTTAGTGTTTCCTTGGCTGCCCCACCCAGGACTCCTCATCCTCCTTTCCTGCTCTGTTCTCCTACCTAATTGATTACACAGTGAAATTATGTATTTAGAATGTATTTGGAACACAAGTACCAAGATAGCAAGGATTTTCAGTGTTTTGCTACTGGAGCCCCAGTGCGTAGAACATTGCCTAGCGTCTAGTAGGTGCTCAGCTCACAGTCACCAAATGACTATTAGTTAGCCTTTTGCTTCTTTGTGGTCCTCTCACACTTGGTTTTCTTTGTGTCATTGTGTTGGAGCCCCACTGTCCTCCTGTCGTCTCTCTGTGCCTCGTGCCATGTGCAATACTTTCATAACAGTGAGCCTGCTGCTGTGCCCTGATCTCAAGGCTGATACTCCCTAGCCCAGATTTTAATTAGCTCCCCTCCCTCCTGAGCTGACCACAGGAAAAAGCTGGCCACCTCTGGCTCACCTGGGGAACAACAGCTGGTGGGGTCTCCCTGGACCACTCTCTCCCTCATGACCGTGTCATTCCTTGTCCCTGCCTCGCTGTCTCAGCACCCAGCAGCCACGCGGAGTTGTTTGCTGTCTCCGGATCTCCCTCTCTGGCCTGGGAGCTTCCAACACATGGGGCCTGCCGCAGCTTTGAGGCTGGGCAGCTCCAAAGTGACATTTGGGTCAGGCCTGGAAGGATAAATATGAACTTGCTGGCTAATCAGCAAAATGGAGACGACAAGGTCTAGAGAGAGTGAGGGGGATCAAAACGGAGGTGGAAGGTACACAATGCTGTTTATAGATTTTGGGCTGTGAAAGGGAAGTGAGAAGAACTTGGTAGCTGGAGGTGATGATTTAGCTTTTAAGTCCAACGTTCAGTTTTTGGCCAAAGACCAAGGGCCTCTATGATCCACCCTTTACCCTCCGTCAGTTCTCCCTCCCTCTGTCCCCTCTGCTCCAGCCACTTCCCCATAGGCAGAGGACATGCCTCTGGGCCTCTGTCCTCCCTGGACTGTCCTTCTCCAACAACAACAATAATAATAATGGCTAACCTTTATTAAGCTATCTGTTGTTGTTGTTGTGCCTGCAGCCGTAGCCCTGTGGCATCCGATCCCGTCAGATCTCGGAAGCTAAGCAGGGTCGGGCCTGGTTAGTACTTGGATGGGAGATCGCCTGGGAACACCAGGTGCTGTAGGCTTGGGAGAAGGACTCAGAAGGCTACTCCCAAAAAACAGCCATTGAAAGCCCTGTGAATAGCAGACAAGCACTAACAATAGTGTTTCACCTGTTGTACGTAGGGTCGCTATGAGTTGGGTGCAACTCATAGTGACCCTCATAGGGTTTTCAATGGCTGATTGTTTCGGGATTGCTTTGGGAGTGGATTGCCATGTCCTTCTCCCATGTTTTGCAGTGCTGGGGATCGAATTGAGGGCCTCAGTGCAATGCACCACTCTACCAACTGAGCTAAACCCCAGGCCCAAGCTGTCTATAGAGACACAGATTTACGTGTGTTTAACCCACTTAATCTTCCAGTGGCCCAGGGAGGATCATACTCTGACTATTCCCGTAGTCAAGGAAATAGGAACAAGGAAACTGGGGTACATACAGGAAGCTAAATAAATGCCCACAGTGACACTCCTGGGAAAGGGCAGAGCTGTGACTCAACTGGGACCTCCAGACACAGGCATCCACCCTCTTCCTCTGTGCTCTGTGGCCTCAGCTCCCCCAAGTCCCTGCTGATGCTAAGCTCCAGAAAGCATCCCTCAATATCCCAGGCAGCCTTGGGCTTCCCCTGCTAGGCTGAGCAGTGGGACCCCAAGGGACCCCATGCACGCCTCTGATCTGATTCTCCTAAAGCATTTCAGCGGATGGTGGGCTCATCTCACCCGCCAACCAGGAGTCCTCAAAGGCTCTGTGGCGCTCAGCGTTTGTAGTTGAAGGGATAAAGAGCCATGAATGTCCCTGGGTTCTTTAAAGGTCAGCGCGTTATTCCTTGTATGTACTTCAGGCTCCACATCTGTGCATTCCTTGACCCACCTCTGGAAATATGCCATCTTGGCATTCCTTCCATCTTCTTCTTCTTCATTTGTTTTTTTTCCAGGACTGCTGGGTTGAACGCAGGGTGCATACCGGGCAAGTGTTCTACCACTGAGCTATACCCAAAGCCTCTTTCTTATTTTTTCATTTTGAGACAGGGTCTCACGGAGTTGTGCAGGCTGCCTCTGGGCTCAAACTCACGAGGCCCTGGCTCAGCCTCCCCATTTGCTGGGATTACAGGTGTGTGACACAGCTCCCACTCCATCTTCTGTCTTTCAGTGATCTGGCATGGGACTTCCTAAGAACGTTCCTTTACAACGGAATTCATTCTGGGAGAACAAGAACCTGGTCCGGGCTTATCCTAATGGATGTAGGGCCTGCTTTGCATAGACGGGTGATTCACCAAGCCAGCCCCGAATCTGTTCCCTGCTGCCAAGTCTCTTAAAATAAAAAGGGGGTTCCATGCCAGTTGTACAAGCCTTTAAAAAAAATCTGATAATTTCCTATCTTGTTTCTTCATAAATTTAACAGTAAAAGAAGGCCTTCTGGCACTGTCTCAGTTATTGAATTCCTAAATCTTTCGCCTCAGAGAACTTCATTTACTCAGATTATTAGCAAGCATTTATTGACCGCTTTCTCTGTGCCAGCTTGTCCATATATATTATCCCATTACAGCCTCCCAGCCACGCTCAGAGGTAGACAGTGTCAAACACTGCAGAGGAAGGAGCAGGCTCAGGGAAGCCAAGTCGGAGGATGGCCACCCGGCTGCAGGATGGCAAGGAGGGGATCGGCACCTGGCCAGGCCTCTCAGGCTCCTTTCCAAGGGCAGCCATGCTGCACCTGGCTGCCTCCTTCCTGTTTGGTAAATGTGTGCCTGGTACCAGCACCTGCACTTTAAGTTCCCAGGGTAAATTAACAGAAGACCAAGTTGAGCCTGCCTGTAGCAGTAGCACTGAGGCATCCGATCCCTTCAGATCTCAGAAGCTAAGCAGGGTCGGGCCTGGTTAGTACTTGGATGGGAGACCACCTGGGAACACCAGGTGCTGTAGGTTTGGGAGATTGACCCGGCAACCCACTCCCAAAAATCAATCAGCCATTGAAAATCCTAGGAATAGCAGAGAAGCACTGACAAAGTGTTTCGCCTGTTGTACATAGGGTTGCTATGAGTCGGATACCGATTCAATGGCACCTAACAAGAACAACAAGTTGAGCCTGGCTGGCAGCACTTTGTAGAGTCTGTTCTCTTACAGCCAGAGACAGATGAGGCAGAGCCCAAGCCTGTGTCCAGGGCACCAGGCTCACATGGGCAGCCCTCCCAGCACGATACTGCCATCTCCCCATTCTAGCTCTGTCTCAGTGCTACACCCCAATCTCCCCCTCCTCCAACACAACACGTGCGCAGGTAAACCTTTGGTTGCTCACATTAAGTGTCAGAGACAGACAATACATTGTTGTTGTTATTGTTAGGTGCCATCAAGTCAGTATCTGAAACATAGCAACCCTATATACAACAGGGGAAACACTATTGTCAGTGCTTCTCTGCTGTTCATAGGGTTTTCAATGGTGGAGTGACTTTTGGGAGTGGGCTGCTGGGTCCTTCTCCCAAGCCTACAGCATCTAGTGTTCCCGGGCAGTCTCCTATCCAAGTACTAAGCAGGCCCGACCCTGCTTAGCTTCCAAGATCTGACAGAATCCAATGCCATAGGGCTACCGCTGAAGGCTAGACAATACATAAACAATATATAATAATACAGTACCAAGTCACAGTAAATCACACAAAAAATGAGATTAAAGTGATGTAGTCAGGGTTCAAACACAGGTAATTTGAACCCAGGGCCTTTGTTCTGAACTGCTATCTTATACTTTCTTCCCAAAATAGAGGGTTCCCTGCCCTATAGGGTGGCTGTGAGTATTGAGCTAAATTTGCATGGAAATGAGAAGTGATTGACACAGAGTTAGTACTCAATGAAAATTGGCTGGACTCCTCTTCCTCTTCCTCTGGGCAACATCCTTGATGGTTTAATGCATGAGTGCTGATTGATGTCTAGCTTGGTTTTCTCCTTATGGGTAAATAGTATCCCTGTTCTCAAGTCCAGGAATAGGACATGGAGTGGAAGGGAGAAGGGCAGGGAATTGTATTTGCCCAGAGCCCGTCCTGTGCCTATAGGAAGGGAGGCAGACAGGGAATAGAAACCCACCCCCAAGGGCCCAATCAGAGACCGGATCCTGGATGTGGTTTGTCCAGGGTCCTACCCAGAGCAGTGATTCTCATATTTTACGCTCTGAGTGACCGGAATCAAAGGTTGTCTGTCTCCAGCTGCGCAAGGTTTTGGAAAGATGATTCCCAAGACTGTTGAATTCCAGCGCTAAGTAAACAAAGCTGCGCATTCCTATGAACAAGAGCTAAGTCAGGTGCTCACCGTGGGCCAGAGGCTTTCAGTCTTTCATCCTGTTTAATCACCACGACAAGCCTGTGGAGGAGACGGTTTAACCCTTCTTTTCCATTGAGAGGCTGACTGGAGATTGGGGAGGTTGAGGAAAGGCAGAGGCAGAATGGGCACTCTGCTGTGCCAGGGATGTGGTCACGCCCAGTCCCCTCTGCCCTGCCTCAGAGCCAGGCCTCTCCCAGAGCAGAAAAATCTTCTACGGATGGGACCACGGGCACTCCAAGGCATTGATTCAACATTTCTTAAAATCCTTTCAAGAATTCAAACAAGCGCCTTCCTCAGTCAAATGCACAACACACCAGGTGCAGTGGCGCATGCCTATAATCCCACCAGGTCTGGAGGCAGAGGCTGAAGCAGGAGGATCATAGATTTGAGGCCAGAGGCAGCCTGTGCAACTTAATGAGATGCTGTCTCAATATTAAAAAATAAAAAGGGGGCCAGGCGCAGTGGCGCACACCTGTAATCCCAGCACCTCAGGAGGCGGAGGCGAGAGGATCGCAAGTTCGAGACCAGAGGCAGTCTGTGTAATTTAGCGAGACCCTGTCTCAAAAAAAAAAAAAAAGTAAAAAAAAAAACAATGGGCTGGAGGCACAGCTCAGTGGTCCAGCACTTGCAAAGCATGCAGGCACGAGGCCCTGGGTTCAACCCCCAGTACCACAAAAAATAAATAAATAAATAAAAATTTAAAAAGGCTGAGGGTGCAGCTCAGTGGTTAATATGTGTGCAAAAAGTATGTGCAAGGCCCTGGGATCAGCTCCCTAGTGCTGCAAATTAATTAACTAAAATTTTTAAAAAAGGGGGTTGGGGGTACAGCTCAGTGATAGAGCACTTGCCCAGCATGCATGAGCCCTGGGTTCAATTCCTCAGTACTTGCGGGGAAAAAAAGAAAACAACACACCTAAAGTAACAGAATTTCAGGGAGGCCATGACCCCTGAGGTCCACTGGGGACCCTGGCTTAGGATCACCTTCTCTCTAGGGAAATTATTTCCATTATATCTGAAGTCATATTTGAACCTCCATTCCCTGTCTTTGAATCTGATTCTTAACCACCAGAGCACAGCTGTCCTTGGCTCCGATAATGGGCCTGCATCTGACACTAAAATGTGATGCTCGAGCCTTCTTACCCACCTAGATGATTTCTTACACAAGAAATAAAAGACTCCAGTTTATGTGTAAAACTCCATATGGAGTCCTCAAAAAGGAACGAAGCCAAATCCCTGGTATATAATCTTTGCATAATAGATCAATTATAGATTTCCCAAATCTCTGTAATCTAGCTCTCAATGCTTCTTTGAATAATGATATTTTCTAATTTGAATTTCATAACCCTCTAAAAGCGGAATAATTCCAAGGGAAATTGTTTATCCATGTGCTAAAGCATAAAGGAGTCCAAAGCTGAGTTTCTATACACTGACTGGTTTTCATCCCAGTTAATGTATGTGGGGAACCTATTTTTTGCTTAGCGCATGCAAAACACTTGGATACACGTTATCCCATTTCACTCCCTTACCCCATCCCCACCCCAGCAGACCCAGAGGAAAGATAAGCTGATTGCTATCACCTGCATTTCACACAATAGGAAACTGACATCCAGAGAGGTGCTATGCCTGCTTGAGGTCAAACACAGGAAGTGACAGAGCTAGGACTGAAGCTCTGGGTTCCAGACTCCAGATCGCTTTTGTTGGCGCCTCAACCAACATGTGGGGCAATATTTTAAGACGCAGATACAGGTTTTTTTTGCAGCAAATAATGCAAATACCAAGGAAAAGATCCCTTGAGAACACCTGAGTCGTGAGCACCGTGGCTCACACCTGTAATGCCATCATCTCAAGAGGTTGAGGTGGTAGGATCGTGAGTTCAAGGCCAGAGGCAGCCTGTTTATTAGTCCACCTTCTTCTCTCCAAGATTCAGGGCCTGGCTCTGGGGCCTCCTTTGCCGTTAAGCTCCCCTGATCTTGCCTTTCCCCCAGATGAGGTCAAGTGGAGGCCCCTCAGCTTGGGTCATTTGTTATTCTGGTCATGATATCATTTGGCCCCTTTTGCAGTCAGCTCTTCAAGAGGTCTAAGAAGTCCCTGAATTAAGCCAGGTTCAGTGGCTCACACCTGTAATCCCAGTGGCTCGGG
>VMDO01005975.1:56430-105705 GCA_007922755.1 Pedetes capensis | reverse complement strand
AAAAAAAAAAAAAAAAAAAAAAAAAAGGGCTGGGGGCACAGCTCAGTGGCAAAGCATGCAAGTACAAGGCCCTGGGTTCAACTCTCAGTACCACAAAAAAAAAAAAAAAAGGAGTGAGCAAGCATGAATATATCACAATTGTCAGCTTATGAATAAAAGCAATAACTTAATAACTTATGTATGGAAAATTTTTTAAGGCAGGTATTTTTATTTTATTTTTTGTCATCACCTTTTATTTACTTAATGGTAAGTTTCTGATGACAGAGCTTTGTCCTGTGCCATGTAATTTAAATGGAAAATAATGGAATAAATAAATGGAATAAATGGAATAAATAATGGAATGACCAAATCCTTTCTAAATAAAATAATAGAATATTAGAACCCAGAGGTCAGGTTAGGGAAATTCAGTCCCTTCTATTACAATGCAGAACTGAGGTTCAAAGACATCAATGACTCTGAGTTCATAGAACAAATTAGTATTGGGCCCAAGAAGAATGTGGTATTGTGGAATAGCAAGTAGTTTGAATTTAGAATCTTTATTGTTACTGTCTAGATTTTAAACAGTAGTTCTTTAGATTTGCAAGACAGCTAAGTGATGGCTGATCTCACCTGGGCTTGGCTGAGTGGCCCAGTGGAGAGCATCTGGGCTCACTCATTTGTTTGTTGTTGTTGTTGTTGTATGCCGTCGAGTCGGTATCCGACTCATAGCGACCCTCATAGGGTTTTCAATGGCTGACTGTTTCGGAATTGTCTTGGGAGTGGATTGCCAGGTCCTTCTCCCATTCTCGTGGTGATGGGAATCGAACTCAGGACCTCAGAGACTACAGCACAGTGCTCTACCAACTGAGCTAAATCCCAGCCCCACTCATTGGTTCAGAAGTCAGCTAATTGAGGCTAGGCTTGCTGGGGTGAGTTAGCTTTGTTCTCTGTGTCTTTCATTCTTCTACTAGGATCAATGGGTCAACTTGATTATGTTCTCATGGCAGTGACAGAGGAACAAGAGAGCAAGTCCAATTGTTGCAAGCTGTTTCTAAGCCTCTGGTCGTGTTATGTGGTTAATATTCTACTGGTAAAGTCAAAGGACTGAGGCCAAAGTGAAGAGGTAGGATATACTCACTCTCTTCAGTGGGAGGAATTGTGAAGTCACATGGCAAAAGCCATTGACATGGAAGGGGGCTTATAAAGAATCAGGGCTATTAATCTACTACAAATGAAGCCAGGTGCTGTGGCCCACGCCTGTAATCCCAGCAACTCCAGAGGTCGAGGCAGGAGGATTGCAACTTTGAGATCAGAGGCAGTCTGCATAACTTAGCAAGACTCTGTCTCAAAATGGGCTGAGGGTGCAGCTCAGCGGGCCAGTACTTGCAAAGTATGCAAGCATGAGGCCCTGGGTTCAACTCCTAGGACCGCAAAAAAAAAAAAAAAAAAAAAAAAGGAAGAAAAGAAAGAAAATAAAAGAAAAAGAAAGAAAGAAAGAGAGAGAGAGAGAGAAAAAGCCTACAAATGATGATGATGTAAGATAGATGATACAAAAGATGTGAACTGGGAGATAGAGGAAGAGTTTGTGAGATTTGTTCTTTTAGTGCCAAGAATACGGTATACAAAACCTTCACTTTACTTTGTTGCTTTGGGAAAACTAGCTGTATTCAGTTTCTTCTATAAGCAGAAATTAATGATCCAGCAATCTGTATTGCTGGATAATTATGACAAATAAAGAGATATCATTTATAATACATTTGTCCTCTAGTATATCTCAAATGTATGCTGGTCTCTTTCCTTTTCTCCTTCAGGGTGTTATTTTAAAATAAGAAGATAATTATGAAGCAAAAAGTAAATAAATGCATGCTGGCATTGTCCATTAATGTAGAGGAGGAAAAAAATAAGGGGAAGTTTTCTTGTCACGAAGAAGATATTCAGTGGAAATTAATGGAAAGGATGGACAGGTTATTCCAAAGGTAGAGAGGGACATGGCATAAAATCAAATATGAAAATGATGTAAAAATGAATAAATTTATAAAACTATCTCATAATAGTGCTTTCCCTCTGTGTGGGAGACACAAGAAAGAGGCCTAATCCAGGTGGGTTGTTAAAAAATGCAGAAAATATTTTTTTTCTTTCACTTTCACCTGGTACCTTCTCTTCTATGATTCTTTAGAGATTTGTAAAACTAAAAAGAAAACGTAAGGAGGTTCAGATTAGATGTCCTTTGTTTCTCTCCTGTCTTTTGGTCTTTTCTCACTGTTTATTCTAACCCTTGCGAGAATGTATATGCCCTTATGCTCTTTACTCCTTAATTACTAATGAAGAGCCAACTATATGCAACGCATTACGTGTGATGTGAGAAGAGCCGATACAGTAGTGGTGATCAGGTGGATTTCCAGAGGCATCTGACCAAGGGTTTCTGCCATCAAGAAACTGGATAGCCTGCATTTGCTCTCCCCATATGATGCCCAATAATTTCTCTTTTCCCCTGCACTGACAGGCCTGTTCTGTGCCTATTGGCTTCCACTGAGTTCAGTCAAGAGGATGCACCAACAAGGAGTCCCAGGCTGGAAGAGTTTGGTTCCTACCCTGCTGCCCTGAGGATCAGGAGTGGCTGCATTTCTAAATGTTACAGTTTCCACCTAGCAGCTGCAACTCTTTCCTAGAGCTACAGCCGCAGCTTCCCATGAGTCCTGATAACTGTCTCCTCTCTTGCCCCTTTAGGCCTGCGGGTGGTCATCACTTTCTCTCATGGGCCTCCTGAGGTGTTTCATCAATACTTGTTGGTTTCACTTAATCACACTCAAAATTTTGTAAATGGTTGCTTCACTCATCCTTCTTCAATTGCTCCTGATTAGGCCATCCATGTTATGTCAGGACCCTGTCAGGCACACCTCCCTGCTGCTGAGTTAATGCATGAATCGAAAGACAGAGGGTGGTAATGGGCTTTCTTCCCAAATGCAGTCTTTGCTGGTTTACCGATACCTGATTTCTTTTTATGTTTTCATACATTTGCTTTTTGTTTTGAAAAATGCTGTTTATCTGTGCTCTTTGTCTTCTCAGATACCAAAGATGACATGTACTCTATAGCATAGTAACTTCTTCCTTCCTTTCTTCCCTTCTCCTTCCTTTCCGCTCTTCTTCCTCCTCCTCTTCCTTCTTCTTTCTTCCTCCCTCTCTCCTTCCTTCTCTTTCCCTCTCTTCTTTTCTTTCATTCTTCTTAATTTCTATTTGCAGAAAGTCAAGAAAATTCACATCTGAGAGCTAAGCAATATTGGGACAAAGCTATAGAACTCATGCTTTAAGGAAAGAGGCTAGCACTAAGGACAGCTATTTTTGATGCCAATTTTGTTGGTAAAATTTAAATTGCTGATATTACCATTCATGCATTATACTACAACATCTTCTACTTCTAACCCGAATACTTCACTCTCAGGAACTTCCTTGTCCCATTTCAGTCTGTTGCCAAAGCTTACATTCTGCTTCTCTGATACCTTAGAAATTTCTTTCTTTTCTTTTCTTTCTTTCTTTCTTTCTTTCTTTCTTTCTTTCTTTCTTCCTTTCTTTCTTTCCTTCCTTGGGAGTTGAATCCAGGTCCTTGCACACACTTCACAAGTGTTCTACCACCGAGCCACACCCAGAGACTCTTTTATATTTTTATAAATGATGCAGGCTGCCTCTGGCCTTGAACTTACACTCTTCCTGCCTCAGCCTTCCAAGTCTCTGGGATTATAGACATGCACCACTGCACCTGGTCTCTTTCTGTCTTTCTATTTCTATTATAATTTCCTATTAAATTTTTACTCTGTGGTGCATTTGAAATAGATAATAGTTCCAAAATTGAATGTGTGATGGTTTTTCTTTTTTTTTTTTCTTTCTCTCTCTATTGAAAAACTCAATTCGTGAATTCCATTCACAATTTTGGTAGAAGCTCATTCTTGTTGATCTAGGGATAGCTCAGTTTTGCCCTATATTCCTGTGCATAGTAAGACTCTTTAGATAGAATATCAGATAAGAGCTTCATCTGCAGTCTGAACTCTGCTTACTTGATTCCCTGTCTCATCCTTTGATAGTCAGTCTCTGTTTACATTGTTGTTGTTGTTGTTAGGTGCGGTGGAGTCGGTGTCCGACTCATAGCGACCCTCACAGGGTTTTCAATGGCTGACTGTTTCGGGATTGCCTTGGAAGTGGTTTGCCAGGTCCTTCTCCCATTTTTGTGGTTCTCGGAATTAAACTCAGGACCTCAGAGACTGCAGCACTGCGCTCTACCAACTGAGCCAAATCCCAGCCATTCTGTTTACATTAAATCATATCAAACCACTTGCAATTCCCCAGTGTACTTGATGATTTTCCTGACTCTATTCTCAAAGATATTGTTCCTTTTTCTGAGTAAATCACATTATCCTTTCCCTGTTTTCATCTTCTTCACTTCAAATGAATGAAAAAAATGTGCATTGTATTTTACTTATCTTTTTAAAAAATTAATAAATGCTTACATTCTAAAACCTCTATGGAAGTAAGGATATTCTCATTCCAAAGATAGGTCAATTGAGGCTCAAAGATTTACCTAGAATCACAAAATTGATAAATATATAAGTTGTGGTGATACAACTGGAATTTCTGCCTCTAATTCCAAGTTCTATGTCTCACTGTGTTAGTCAGCCTTGCATTACTATAATGAGATACTTGAGATAATTAACTTATAAAGAAAAAAATTTTATTTTGGCTTACAATTTTGGAGCTTTCAGTCGAAGATGGGGTGGAGTCCATGGCTTTGGGCCTTTGATGGGGCAGCACATTATGATAGGAGTATGTGGTAGAGAAAACTGCTCTCTTCATCAGCCAGGAGGGAAAGAGAAAGAGGAAGAGACAAGGTCCCACAATTGCCTTCTAGGGCATGTCTCCAATGACTTAAACATCTTCCACCAGGCCCTACCTCCTACAGGTTCCACTACCTCCCCATAGTACCACCCTGGCAAACCAGTCTTTAACACGTGCTCCCTTGGGGGAACGCTTATCCAAACCATAGTAATCACTCTCACTTTACCTTAGCCTATCTATACATACAACAGATACTTGTGGAGCTTCCAATATGTCTTAATCACTGGGATACAGAAATGACCTAAAAGTTTTCATAGTTCAGAACATAAGGTGAAAAAGGTAAAGAGGTACAACACAAATTGTAGAATTAAATGGTAGAAACAGAGGGCACAAAAAATGCACTGGGAAGGCAGGAGAGTTCTCTTAGAGAGGTAACACTTGAGTTGTTATTAGGTGCCATTGAGTCAGATCTGACTCACAGTGACCCTCATGGGGTTTTCAATGGCTGTTTCAGGAATGGATTGCCACACCCTTCTGTTTTTGCAGTGCTTGGGATCAAACCTGGGTTCTCACAGAGTGCAGGCAGTGCTCTATTAACACCTCATTTAGACTTTTAGTGTAAGTAGGAAACTTCTCTAAGTGGAATGAATTTCAGTTAGGGATAATAGTACTGCAGTTAAAATTTTATATTTTATTTTTAATAAAATTTTCCATTGACTTTGATTTCGAAAAATACTGCATTAAACTATTTATCTTGATTTCTGAGTTTTTTGGTATTCCTATAAACTTTGTTCCTGAACTGAATGCCTCACTTGTCTTACCTTATTTTTCTCTCTGGTAAGAATCAGGAATTGGAAGAACAACTCTTCCAGGGAATGATAAGCAATTTAGCCTTGGTAGAGTGATTTAGGCTGACTAAGACATAAGTTAACATGTGGGCCTTTTAGTTTATACCAGAAAACAACACTTGCATTTCATGGCAATGTGTTTATATAAAGGCGTCCCGCCTGATTCAGTCAAGAATAGCCCTTGTCTGTACCAAGACGAGGATTAACGTTTCAATGTGACTACTGAGATTAAGATGTCTATTTTAATAATAGCTGAATAAAGTTTGTTAAAATGTGACTTTGGAAGAATTAAGGTTGATTTAAAGAGACAACAAATTCTTATTTACCACTATTAAGTACCAAGCAAAATTCTATTTCCTGGGAGTATATTAGCAAACATGATAGATCAAAATGTCTATACTTGTGAAGAAAACTTTCTAGTGTAATGGGAGGAGAGACAGAAAAATTGAGAAATAAACATCAATAAATAAACACATAGTATAGAAGAAAAGAGAAAAATTCGAGAATGATGAGCTGAAGGGTTGGAGTAGGTGAAGATGTCAATTTTAAACAAGGTGGTTAGGAAAGGCATCTCTGGCAGGGGACATTTGAACAATGAGTGAAGAAAGGATGTTCCAGGTAGAGGGAAGAGAAACTCCAAAAGATGGGGATATTCCTGAAATGCTTGAAAACCAGCCAAGAGTCTAGGATGGAAAGAGCAGAAAAAACTTGGGACTGAGTAATATGAAATCAAAAATATATCATGAGGTCAAAAAGTTATCCTGTATTCCCTGCATGATGAATAAGTGGTATGAGGACAGGATGATGGCAGGGAGATTTGATGGGAACATTCAAAGAATGGAAGATACACAGATTTTTGCTGAACATTATCTGTGAATTCCAGAAGCATAAAAACAGGGTTTGAGGATTTGGAAAATGTGTAGAGATATAGCAGGAAAACATGTTATATAGAGCCATAAAGGGATGAGGAATGAGCAGTTGGAACTGCCTGTGAGTTCTGGACTTCTCATTGCTATTAGCATTTACATGGAAAAAAAGCATGATGATGATATATAGGACCTCATAGCAGATGGCAGTGGAAAAGATATAAGCTTTGATGGGAAAAGAGGGAAGGTATGTGACCAGAAAACAGGCTTTGTCTTCTCTCCTCTGTTGCTGATGCTAATATGGAGGCCCAGAAAATGGGGGTTTTATGTGCCATGGGGAGTTTTGTAAATAATGGACTAGAAGCTCAATTAAATAATACTTACTAGAAAATCTTTTTGGACATAACGTTAAAACTGTAAGTAGAGAATACCAAGATCAGATATCATCCCTTTTATGAGATGGCCATCCTGCAAAGAGCAGAATATTTTAAAACCATAATTCATAGCTGAATCTGATAAATATCATAAAATACATGGGTGTTATAGAAGTCCATAAGAAAATAAGACCTCATCAGATGGAAAGATGATAATAAGTCCCCAAAGAAGTGTCATTTAGGATGCCATTAAGATGGATATCAAAAGATGGATAGAATTTCACTAAATGGAGATAGAATGCTTATCTGGACTCTATCTAGAAAATAATATGAAACCATTGAATATTTTAGAAAGGAAGATAAATTTGGTGTGGTATTTAAAATGAGTTGAGTAGAAATAAACTGAACATTGGAAGAATTATCAATGGTCTTGCAAATGTCCAGGCGAATGAGGAAAGAAATAGGTAGTATTGAGAATAGACAGGAAAAAAAGAATGCCCAACCATTGCTGCAATTACACTGTTTCATAAATAATGCTAGGATTCACTGGCTTTGAAAAAACAATATTTTTTCTTGATCATACAACTATGCATCATCTAAGAATTGGCCAATCTAGTATAGGCTTGACTGAGTTTGGCCCCAAGCTTCAGGTGGCTCCAGGGCTGCTCCACATGTCTCTCATCCTCCTAATAAGATCTTAAGAAATGCCAGAATGTAAAATATTTTACCCTCAGTACCAAAAAGAAAGAAAGAAAGAAAGAAAGAAAGAAAGAAAGAAAGAAAGAGAATAATTGAAAAGGTGATTCCACAGTGAGACTACAGAGAGAACAAGGACATGTGATCAAAGATTCTGTAAAACTACATTAGTTTTCAAGTAAATTTCATGTAGAAGTTTCACTAACATGTATTTGGATATAAAGAATTTTAAGATTCTGTCAATATACAATAATATTTCATTGATTTATAAGACATTCTTTCAATTGTATATTTAATAAATATTGATTAAATGCTGCATACATATTAGATGCTAGAATAGGCACTTAATATCACAACATAACTGAGGCAGTAAGTTTTCTTTTTTATCACAGAAATTTAAAAAACAGAAGCAAGATCTTAGTGATAAATATTACAGTTGTTTTCTTTAAGGATACAAGCAAAAGAAATTACTAAAATCTTAATCTTGGTAGTTAAAATTTTTAGTTTAGTCACTTAACCTGTGTTTTAAACTTAATGATTAAAATAAGTAATGAAATAAAGACTCGGTATCTGGGCACTATGGGGCATGCCTGTAATCCCAGCAACTCAGAAGCCGAAGGCAGGAGGATCACAAGTTCAAGGTGAGAGGCAGCCTGTTCAATTTAGCAAGATCCTGACTCAAAATTAAAATGAAGTTTCGGGTGCAGCTCAGTGGTGTAACACTTGGCTAGCATATACCAGGTCCTGGGTTCAACCGGTAAGAAAGAAGAAAGGAAGAAAGGAAAGAAAGGAAGAAAGGAAAGAAAAGAATTAAGGAAGAAAGAAAGAAATGAAAGGAAAGGGAGGGAAGGAAGGAAGGAAGGAAGGAAGGAAGGAAGGAAGGAAGGAAGGAAAAGCAAAAAGGACATTGAGAAACAGTATTAAATGTTGGTAATTATATATGGAATTAGTTGTCAAGAAAAAGATTTAAAGAGCAATAGCAATCATTAAGAGCTGAGGTACACAGGAAAGATTCATGCAAGAGGTGGTTGGTAGAAATCTGTAAATCTGAAGCTGTCTAGCATCTAACTCTTTTCCTAACAATAGCCCACTTTTCCTTTGGGGAAAGCCCCCACCCTATGTACTCCTGATTGGAGCTATTGTTCTCCATGCACTGAAGAAGTAGAGATCCCTTTCACAATTGAGCCCACAGCGATGGACAGGTGGCTTATGTTTAACTGGATGTTCTATAGCTAGACTTGGAATTCTGAGGGGGAAGAAAGTACAGTTGGAGGTCAAGGTCATGGCAACAGCAGTGGCAGTGCCAGAATCCTTTCCTGGCTCCTTTTGCCATGAGACTTGTACCTACTGCTTCTTGTCCTTCCAGAGCTTCCTTGGTTCCAGATGTCCCAAACCTGATCTTCTAGCTTCCTGTGGGTTCTGTGAGCCTCCTAGGAAATTCTGACTCCTCGCCATCTTTTGGGGGAGCCATATGGATAAGGGGGACCTAGGTTAGCCAATGTTTGCTTCCACTGCTTTGAATCATATGAATGGAATCTCCAAGGAAAGGTAGAGTACATGAAAGTACAGAAGCAAGATCATAGCACAAGAGGCAGGCAATATGGCAGAGATGTGGGAATGCATTGAGGGACAAGTATTAGGTTTAGGTGGTTAAACCAGCAGGCTCGTATAAAGGAATTCATGGATGCATGACCCTCTGGCAAATCAGCCTAGGAAACCTTTAATCTCTATTTAGTCTTCCTAAGCCTCATAAGATCAACTTTACTCCTGAGACAGAAATCACAACAGAAACTGTAAAACTCAGCTTGGCCTCTACCTTCTCATCCGCATATCACCTCTAGTAAGTAGTATATCAAATAAAACTTGCTCACCCTCATCCCTCAACTGGCCATTTCATTTGATCACCCGTATAACATCTATCTCAATGTGTCCTCATACTGGTCTGCCTCTTCTGGATTAGAGCTTCTAATATTCTCCAACTCATTTCTGCATTGGATGCATCCCAACCTCCAACTCTTCAAGTTGCTTTGGAATGCACAGTTCCGACCCCTACTCCATGCAGCCCAACTGAGTATTAGACCAAATTGGCCTACCTCAGCTTCTATATCCAAGACAAATGCTAATAGTTTTCCCGACATCTTCACTGGAAGTATTTGTCTAACTTTAAGGGAAACGTATTATCAGAACAGATGCATTTACAACTGGCTTGGATCCAGCCACTTCCAAGCACAGAGCATGATTGAGTGACTTGTTCAATAAAAAGTGTTTTTGAAGAAAAAAAAATCTGGCAGGAGTTTTGTAATGATTGGAATGAGGAAAATACTGAATGCAAAGAAAATCAGCTAAGAACAAGCATGACATAGGACTTGATAATGCTTGGATTTAGAAAGGAAAAAAAGGAGACTGACTATTACTAAGAAAATACCAGCAAGACTTAGGAGGAAATGAATGGAGTTGAATCCAAAATAATTTCATAGTCTTAAGCTCTAACCAATATAGACAAATTGGGAGGACGTATTAGTTTTGAGAATGTATTATACAGTGTCATAGAAGTTGAGAGAACAAAGAAAGTTTCAAGGCAGTGAGGATGATCAACAAAGCAAATGCTAAGTCCAAAAAATGAGTCAGTTTAACAAATTCTTTAGATATGTTTCCTAAAAGGTCATTGGTGACTGTTAAGAAAATTTCAGGGAACTGATGCAGCAGAAAGACCACAAGGAAATAAAAAATGAATAGACAGTAAGTAAATAGAGGTGACATAATAGAAGTGTTTTAGAGAAGTCTGAAAATTAAGGAAAAGTTAAAAACATAAAACAGTGATTCAAGATGTTGAAGTTGACAAAGGATCATACCATCTTCAGCACAAAGCAGTAAGTAAATGTTAAAATAGTTGTCTTACTACTACTAGGAGGCAACATTTTTATTGTTGTTGTTGTTAGATGCTATCAAGTTGGGTCTGACTCAGCCCTCAGAGTATTATCAATGGCTGACTGTTTCAGAATTGTTTCAGGAGTGGACGTGGATTGCCACATCCTTCTCCCATTTTTGCAGTGCTGGGGATCAGACCCGGGGCCTCTGAGAGGGCAAAGCAGCACTCTACCAACTAAGCTAAGCCCCAACCCCAAGTAAGTACATATCTGCTTCTTATCCAGTTCTCTAAAAATTCTCTAGGCAGTGAAAGATCGATTGTTGCCAGGGTTAGAGAAAGGGGGGAATAAATAGGTGGAACACAGGGGATTTGTTAGGCAGTGAAATTTTTCAGTGTGATACTATAATGGGCCTGAGGTTTAGCTCAGTTGGTAGAGTGCTGCTCTACACTCTTTGAGAACCCAAGCTCCTTCCCCAGCATGCCAAAAATGGGAGAAGGACATGGTAGTCCACTTCCAGGACATGGCAGTCCACTCCTGAAGCAATCCCAAAACAATCAGCCATTGGAAACTCTCTGAGGATCACCATGAGTTGGGCTTGACTCAACAGTACCCTACAACTATGACATTTTTATTAGCATATATTAATTGTACAAAGTAAGGGATTTCTTTATGATATTTCCATACACATGTATAAGGTATTTTGATCATATTCACCTTCTACATTACCCTTTCTTATTCCCCATCTCCCTTTTCTCTTTTCACACCCCTAGTATTTACCCTTTTGCTTTCATGTCCCACTGCCCCCAGATTCTACATATGAAAGAGAACTTATCCCTTATGTTTCTGAGTCAACTAGACTATACTTTTCTTAACATGATAATATCCACTGAAGAGCACAGAGGCAGATTAGCTCAGTTGATAGAACATCTGCTCTGCACTCTCTGAGGACCTGGGTTCAATCCCCAGCACCACGAAAAATGGAAGAAGGATATGGAAGTCCACTTCCAAAAACAGTCCCAAAACAACCAGCCATTGAAAACCCCATGAGGGTCATTGTGCTGGACACAATTTGACAGCACCTAACAACAACAACACATGGTGGAATGTATCACCATCAATTTGAATTCAGGCTGAAGTTGAGCTCAGTTTGGTAGAGTGCTACTCTGCACTTCCTGAGGACCCAGTTTGGATCCCCAGCTCTGCAAGAATGAGAGAAAGATGTGGCAGTCTGGGCCCACCCACTACCAAAAAAAACAATCAGCCATTGAAAACCCTATGGAAGTCACTATGAGTTAGAACCAATTCAATGGCACCTAACAACAATAGTAAGCTGACTTTGATTCTTTTGGGCATATACCCCAAAGTGGTATAGCTGAATCATATGGAGGTTCTACTTTTAATTTTTTGAGGAACCTTCCTGTTGATTTCCATAGTGACTGGAATAATTTATTTTCCCACCAGCAGTATGTACATGTTGTTTTTTCAGTGCATCCTTACTAATATTTGTTGGGTATTCTGTTTTATTTTGATTTTATTTTTAATGATAGCCATTCTGACTGGGGTGGGATGGAATCTCAGTGTAGTTTTGATTTGCATTTCCCCGATGGCTAAAGATGTTGAACATTTTTTCATGTATTTATTTGCCATCTGTACTTTTTTATTTTAAAAGGGACCTCTCATGTTCATGGACCAGTAGAATTAACATTGTTAAAATGGCTATATTACTAAAAGAAATCTATGGATCCAATGCAATCACTATCAAAATTCCAATAACATTCTTCATAGAAATAGAAAAAATAATCCTAAAAGTCATATGGAAGCACAAAATACCCAGAAGAACCAAAGAAGTCCTGAGCAGAAAGAGCAATGATGGAGGTATCAAAATATCTGATTTCAAATTACACTACAGAGCTATAGTAACAAAAACGGCAAAGTATTGGCACAAAAACAATTACATAGACTAATGGAATAGAAGAGAAGATCCAGAAATAAGCCCACACAGCTATAGCCATCTGATTCTTAACAAAGACGAAAAAAAAAAAAACCACCTTTTGAAACAAACATAACCTCCTTAAGCAGTGCTGGGAAAACTGGATATCCACATGGAGAAGACTGAAACTAGATTCCTCTCTATCACCTTGTACAAAAATCAACTCAAAACGGATCAAAGACCTAAACATAAAACCTGAATCTTTGAAACTCCTAGAGGAGAGCCATATGATGTGGTACACACCTGTAATCCTAGCAGTAAGGGCTAAGACAGGAGGATTGACACAAGATGGAGGTCACCCTGGTCTACATAGTGAGTTACAGCCTGTAGCTCAGGCCAGCATGAGCTATAAGGTGAGACACTATCTCAAAAAAAGAAGAAAAGAAAGGAAAGGAAAGGAAAAAGGAAAGGAAAGGAAAGAAAAGGAAAAGAAAGGAAAGAAAAAGAAGAGAGGCAAGGAGAAGAGAGGAGAGCAAAGGAGAGGAGAGGAAGGAAGGAAGCTATTAGAAGGAAACAGGAGATACTTCAGGATCTAGGCAGACTTTTGGAATAGGATTCTAATAACTCAAGTAAAAACAGTAAGAGTTAACAAATAGGATTGCATTAAATTAAAAAGCTTTTACACAGCAAAGAAACAAATCAGCAGAGTGAAGAGGCAGCCTACAGAGTGGAAGAAAACCTTTGCCTACTATTCATTTGACAAGGGCTTAATATCTAGAATATATAGAGAACTCAAAAAATTAAACAATTAGCAAATAATCCAGTCATTAATTGGCAAATGAGTCAATTTTTAACTTAAAATTCATCGTATTCTAAAAGGAACTGGCACAACTTATTTCTGTTAACATCTGTTGGCTTGGTAGATTATGATGTAATAGTTAATTACATAGATGTAGACCCAGAAACAGAAAAAAAAATATACTCAAAGCACAAAAAGACCAAGGTACTGACAAGTGTTATTCACACTTTTCCACTCTCTAAATTAAATTGGTTTTGTTTGATGTGAAAGCAAGACACGGAGAAAATAGTTTTTAATTCAAAGCTTATTCTCCTCTTCCAAATGCATTTTCAAAACTAATTGCTTTATAAAGTCTAGAGTGCAAGCAAGGACTTGAGTTGCAGAGCAATTACATGGATTTCTGCAGTTGGAAAGTTGGTCTTTCCAAGTCATAGAAATGAAAACAAAGTATATATGAAAAATGACTGCCCTGCTGTTATTCGAGTGTTTGCATACTGTTTCCCATAAAGGAGGAGAAACCTAATGTCAGACTTTTGCATACTCAGAAAGGTAAAAGATAGCATCTCTGGAATGAAACTAGAGAAATGTGACTCATCTCTTTTGTTCCTTGCCAAGCTTACCTTCACATTTATTTCTATAAACATAGTCAGCAAAGACTATGCAAAGAAATTACCTTCTGAATCTGGATATTTTCTTGGCTGCCACATCTTAACGAGCAAGAAGAGTTTTCCCTTTGTCCATTGAATAATAATGCTGATAATCAGCAATGTAATGTACCTTGCATTGTATCTCACTCCTAACTTCCTCCTTGATTGGTAGCCTCACTTCAGTTTTGCTATAGCAGTGAAATGAAAAATCACAATTACTCTTGCCTTCCATTTATCATCCCAGTATGTAATGATGGCCATACAAAGAAATGCTAGGGTACTGGAAATAATTCTAGTGATAGAATTACAGCTTTATTTATTCCTTCTTTTGCTGATACATTTGACTGCTATCCTAGAACTGATCTCAGAAGGTAGAAGTGTGTGTTTATCAATCTAAATATCACCTCAAATTCTTCATTTTTCTTTTTATTTACCTGTGCCTTTTAGATTTGGTGATTGTTCAGGTTTTTTTTTGTTGTTGTTGTTTCTTAGTCAACCAAAAATGACTGAAGACAGTTTGAGCCTCAGTTGGATTTGGGACTATAATTATTTACATTAGCCTTATGACGATTTTGCATTCATTTCTATCTTAAGTTTACAAAATCATGTTCTGAAACTGAACACAAATTGTAAATAAGACACTGTATATTCTCTGTGCATTTCTTGCATTCCTACTCCTTAGCAACTCAGGCACACCTCCAGCTTCTGGAACTCAATACAAATTGTTCCTGCTTACTAAAGGACAGAAAGATTGATCACTGGTCCCACATAAACCAGCAGAGAACCTCTTATTACTGACTTATACTATCCTGTCTTCTTCATAATGCCAATTAAATCTCATTAGCCTGAATACTGTATTATAATTTGAGATAGTCCACATGATACGAAATGAAGAGTTTTTGTATTGATTATTCTATTTACTTGGCCAATTTTGAGAACCAAACAAGATCATTCAGGCTGCTATTATGGGATTTTTGTTTGTTTCTTGGTTAGCTAGATGGTTGGTTGGTTGGTTTGCCTAAATTGCTTGAATCTACTTTATGTTGTATTAGATTCTTCCCTAAAAGGAAGAATTGGAGACCCCTATGAAATGGTTTCTAAGGATGAAGAGGTTGTTGTGGATATTTCACAACTGTATGTGAAACATGACCAACCATTTCAAGAGGCTGCATATGAAGAGGAACCAATGGTATTGAAGGGCAAAGTAGATGCGGCCTTGAAATAACTGGTGAAACACAAGCCTCCAGGAATTGATGGGATATGAATAGAGATATTTCAACAAACAGAGGCAGCACTGGAGGTGTTAACATGCTTATGCCAACAGATTTGGAAAATAGCTACCTGGCCAATTGACTGGAAGAGATGCATATTTGTGCCTATTCCCAAGAAAGGGGATCCAACTGAATGTGGAAATTATTGGACAATATCATTAATATCACACACAAGCAAAATTTTACTAAAAATCATTCAAAAATGACCACAGCAGTATATAGACAGGGAATTGCCAGAAAATCAAGCTGGTTTCAAAAGAGGGTGGGCAACCAGGGACATCATTGCTGATGCTAGATGGATATCAGCTGAAAGCAGAGAATATCACAAAGATGTCTATCTATGTTTTATTGACTATGCAAAGGCATTTGATGATGTGGATCACAACAAATTATGGATAACACTTTGGAAAATGGGAATACCAGAGCACCTAATTATACTCATGAGGAATCTGTATATGAACCAGGAAGCAGTTGTTCCAATAGAACAAGGAAACACTGCCGGGTTTAAAGTTGAGAAAGGTGTGCATCAGGGCTGTATACTTTCACCATATCTCTTCAATTTATATGTTGAGCAAATAATCCAAGAAGCTGGACTTTAAGAGGAAGAACTCTGCATCAGTATTGGAGGAAGTCTCATTAACAACTTGTGTTATGCAGATAATACAACTCTCCTTGCTGAAAATGAAGAGGATTTAAAACCTTTACAGATGAAGATCAAAGATCATAGTCTTCAATATGGGTTTCGACTAAACATCAACAAAACAAAAATCCTTACAACTGGGTCAGGATGCAACTTCACAATAAATGGAGAAAAGATTGCGGTTGTCCAAGATTTTTCTTTGCTTGGTTCTATAATCAACACCCATGGAAGCAGCAGTCAAGAAATCAAAAGATGCATTGCTCTGGGAAAAGCTGTGGCAAAAGATCTTTTTAGAGTATTGAAAAGTAAAGCTGTCACATTGAAGACAAAGGTGCACCTGACTCATGCCATGGTATTTTCAGTCACATCATATTTTTGTGGAAGCTGGATGTTGAACAAGGGAGACAGGAAAAGAATTGATGCTTTTGAATTATGGTGCCAAAGACATCTATTGAATACACCATGGACTGCCAAAAGAACCAACACATCTGTCTTAGAAGTACAACCAGAGAGCTCCTTGGGAGCAAGGATGGCTAGACTGCATCTTACATATTTCAGACATGTAGTGAGGAGAGACCAATCCCTGGAGAAGGACATCATGTTTGGGAGAGTGGCAGGTCACCAAAAATAAGGAAAACCCTCCACCAGATTGACTGACAGTGTCTGCAACAATGGGCTTAAACATAAGATCAAGTGCCTAGCACAGAATCAGGAAGTGTTTCAATCTGCTGTACATAAGGTCTCTATGAATCAGATTGAACTTGACGGCACCTAACAACAACAAGAACAACATAGGTGGCAGTGTATTACAGCCAATAGTTTCTTTTCTGGAATATCTGAAGAAGGAGCTTAAGGAGAAATAGTCTGATTGGAAGGTAAGCCTAGCAGTCTCTTTTAAAGCTGCCTACATAGAAATCATTCTCTTTATTTGGATTATGTGTTTCCTTGAGGTGGCTTTGGAGTTGTCATGAGTTGATTCCTAGCCAATATTTGCGTACAGATAGTTTGTTGGGACATGTTCCTAGTAACAACTCTTATAAGGCAAAGGAGAAAGCAGGACAAGACAGAGGGAGATGTTGAACTACAGTACATAGATCTCCAGACCCATCCATTTTCCTGAAAATGATAATTTCATTCTTCTTTATGTCTGAATAGAATATTTTAATAATTTATTTTACTCTGTCATAAATCTAAAACTTCTCTTTCACAGCTATTATTCAAATTGAAAGATCCTTTCATAGAATAAAATCTTCCTTTCTAAAATCAATATTTCTCAAACCTGGAGAGATCTTCAGTGTAGAGGACACCCTTAGGATATTTTTTACAAGGAGTTTATAGGTCATTCAAGCAAAAAAAAGAAAGAAAAACTGGAAGTAGTGGTAATACCTGGGCTCAAAAATCAGAGAGAGCTTTGGGTTTAGACCCTATGTGTTGCACCTTGCTAACTGTGTGATATTAGGAAAGTAAATAAGTTTTTTGAGTTCTTAATGTTGTCATTCATGAGACTGTGATTAAGTAAAATAATCCTAGGATTCAGCATATGGTAGCATGTTTAGAAACCCTAAATGAATGGAATATATTGTCATTATGTTACTGTCTTATGATTGCTTTGATAAAACTTAGTACATCTTGTTTTCTTTCTTTCTTTCTTTTCTTCCTACGTTACCTGATAATGGGTATTAATAAAAAGAAAATTAGAAATATATTGCCATGATACTACATCCTAAAATTGGCCAAATGCAGTGCTGAGAAAATCAAACTGAAGAAACATGCCCAAAGTGAACAGCATTTTCAAACTCTGCTGCTCTAGGAAGGAAAAAAAAAAAAAAACAAGTAAAAAGTATGAAAAGCTTCATTTAAAAGATCAAAAGAAGTTGAACTACTGTCTTTGAAAGAGAAAAAAACTTGTTTCAAAAAAAAGAAAGAAGCCGGGCATGGTGGCGGCGCACGCCTGTAATCCCAGCAGCTTGGGAGGTGGAGGCAGGAGGATCGAGAATTCAAGACCAGAGGCAGTCTGCATAATTTAGCAAGACCCTGTGTCAAAAAAAGTAAAAAAATGGGCTGGGGGTGCAGCTCAGTGTTCCAGCACTTGTAGAGCATGCAAGCGTAGGCCCTGGGTTCAAACCCTAGTACCGCAAACAAAAAGAAAGAAAAAGAAAAAAAAAAGAAAGAAAGAAAACAAGCAAACAAAAATCAACCCAAGTTTCTAAAGAAAACTAGTGAAAAAAAATAAAACAGTAAGTCTACAAAATACAGACTTTGGGAGTTTGGGGGCATATAATAGGCATATAATAAATATTCCTTGAGTTGAATTGCCTCCTGTAAATAGAGTGAATATGATATTTGTATACTAAATAGCATTTTAAAATGGAAAGACTTAATGAATACCTACTATTCTAGTCAGCTTTCTATTGCCATAACAAATACCCAAGATAATCAGCTTAAAAAGAGGAAAGGTTAATTTTAGCTCATAGTTTCAGAGGTTTCCGTCCACAGTTGTTTGGCCCTGTTGCCTTTGGATCTGCAGCAAAGCAATACATCATGGTGCAAGAATGTGGAGCAAAGCCGATCACCTCATAGAGGCCAAGATGCAGAGAAAGAGGAAGGCTCTTGGGTCCCAATGCTTCAGAAGTACACCTATAATAACCTAACTTCCTTCTACTAGGCCCTACCACCTCCATGCTAAGGACCAAACCCTTAACACATGCATCTTTGGGGAATGTTGCAAGCTATAGAACATACCATGTATTTTTAAAAATGTATTAAAGGGTTGAAAGTGCAAACATTAATAAGACATAGTTTTGCCTTTACAGAGTTTTCTATTTAGGTGTGAGAGCACCATGTCAACAAATCAGCACAATACAGTGACAGAGCACAGGGATGGGGACAGCTAACTCTGAGAGAAAATGTCACCTCCAGGGGGTTAGACATTTTTCTGTAACCAAGAGCAAGACAATAGAAACCTATAAGCAAAAGAGTGGCATTATTTGAATTTGCTAGTTTGAAAAATTCATTCATTCATTTTTAAATGTTTATATTTGCCAGTAGTTACTAGATATTATTTTGGTGAGCAAAATAAACAATCTCTGTCTCTGCAGTTAAGGCACTAATAACTGACTTCTGAGTGGACTGACACAGAATCTGGAGGCAAGGAGGCCAGATAGCAAGCTATTGCATTGTTGTTGTTGTTAGGAGCCATTGGGTTGGTTCCAATTCATAGCAATTCTCCTAGGGTTTTCAATGGCTGACTTTTTTGGGACGGTTTCTGGCAGTGGACTGCCACATCCTTCTCACATAATTATTGCATTATCCTGTGACAGAACGATGACAAGAACAAATTGAAGAGATAGGAGTAAGTCTTGTGTTCACAGAACTTATAATCATATTTTATTTGCCTTAGGATGATGCACCTCCAATGCCCCGCAAGCCTAATTCTAAAACTTTGGATTCAGTGGCTGTCAACTAGGTCAAAAGGTCACTCCCTTGATACCATTTCTGTTCTTCTTCCCACTGTCTTTTCTAGAGTATAAACAATCATGTGCCTTGAATTCTCATGAGATAGGAAATTTTGATTCCAGGGAAATGGGCCAAAATTAGCTAGCTTCCTCCGTATGTACAGGCCACTTCTCAATAAATAAAATTCTATTTACTTTGAAACCAGAAACTTTACTTAATACCCAATATCAATATAAAAGGGCAATCTTTTTCTTTGCTTAAAATGATTTTAACAAAACAGATCTAAGATTAAACACTTCTTAAGACATGAGTTTTAAGACCTCTCTCAGTCAGATCTGTCTGATAAAAATGACTTTTCCAGGTTGTTATTTTTAGCCTTCATCTTTTTCCTAGTACAAAATGTTAGCTTACGTGCAGCAAGAGTCATTTCTACCCAATTGTGTTATTAGTAAAAATAACACCACCCAATAAAGCAAATGATATCTGAGTATTTGAAATGATGGCAAACCATATTTCATAGTATTCTAAAGGTTAATTATGTCAAAGGACTATAATATAAATTAACTGCTTGAGCTACTATTCATTATATTTTGTGGGTGTTTTGAACTTAGAGTTAGTTTATAATTAAATACTTTGTTGTTGTTGTTGTTAGGTGCCGTCGAGCCAGTATCCAACTCATAGCGACCCTCTGTACAACAGGGGAAACACTGTTGTCAGTGCTTCTCTGCTGTTCATAGGGTTTTCAATGGCAGATTGATTTTTGGGAGGGGGTTGCCAGGTCCTTCTCCCAAGCCTACAGCTTCTGGTGTTCCGCGGCAGTCTCCCATCCAGGTACTAACCAGGCCCGACCCTGCTTAGCTTCCAAGATCTGACGGGATCGGATGCCACAGGGCTATGGCTGCAGGCTTAAATACTTTGGGCATATGATATTCAATAGTCCTTCACCTTCCAAAGCCATCAGAGGTAGAAAAAGACCTTATATTCTTTCTGTCCCCTTCCAAGTTCTGCCAAATGATTCAAATCAGCAAATACTATAGTTTTCCCTTACTGAATTGGTCAGGCAACTATCTCAATTATAGCTGATGACAGACAAGAATGACATTTCTGGAGATTTGTATGATCAAAGATGATCTAGAAGGACAAAACATGGGTATCTTTGAAGCATAATTCCCTTGGATTGCCAGTATCTGAGCCTGCCAAACTCATATGTTCCTTGCCTTAAACCAACCTCCTAAATCCAATGGCAACGTAGGGTGGCCCTGTGGCTCTGGGAATAGAGAAGTTGCATGACCCCATAAGAGGTGAAAAACAACCAGGCAAGAGATTCAACACTGACAGTGATAAAAGCAACAGGCTTGACAGCACTACCCAGGCTTCCTGAAAGTTGTAGTTTCAAAGATGTGCTTTGAAGGAAGGGGAATATGTTTCAGGAAAAATAAAAAGCCATAGCAGAAGAGAATTTAGGATCAAGGGAGACTATGAGCCAGGAATAAACTTAAAGCACAGTATGTGTCTAAGGAGACCTGTGAAATCCAATTTGGCTAAATTAGGTATATGGATAATAGTAAAACAGAACCAGATAAAAGACAGGTTTAATTAATTTGTGGATTGTTTTAGGTCCTTGAGAAAGAATGCTAAATTTAATTCAGCAGACTCTTGGAAGCAATTGATGTTTTTGAAAAAGAAAAAATATGATCAGATGCTTTAGATGATTATTCTGGCAGGAGAAAAGAAAGGTGGGAGGTAGAAGAAACATCAGGTGGCTATTTCAGTCAAAATGTTCTCAAAGCCTGAGTGAAAGTGATGGCACTGGGAAAGAAATGAGGGAAGATTCAACAGCCATCATGGAAATCAGTTCTAACTATGTTTGTAGAGTATGAAGATGTAGTCAAAGATCACTTCAAGGCCCTGAACCTATATTAATTGAATGCAAATATCATTAATGGAAAAAAAAAAAACAGAAGTCTTGTTTTAAGGAACACATGATGAGTTCTATTTCATATTTTAAGTCACCCATACATAATTATTATCACTTCCATTTTATAGATGATAATTAAGATGGTAACTAAGATTTAGAGGTAAAAGTGACTATAGTAGATACTTCTTTTATGCCCCTCCAGATGCTCTTGCCTCCATTTGTCTCATGGGTCCTTGACCAACTGGTCCACCTGAACTTTCACTTGATTACCAATTCTGTATGAGCTCCAATAGGCTTGCCCAACAGCACAGACCTCCTGCCAATAGATCACCTTCCATCTCTATTTCATAGCTTCCCTGGTGCCATTGAGGCATATTATCCTGACTCACAGGCTCAGGATGCCCACAACAATAACCATACCTCATGGGAGCTAACACTTTTAAAGGAATCCTTTGAGTAGTGGGAAATGAGAGCTCAAGGATAAACTCTTCTTACCAAAATGAGATGACTGCATCCCATCCATAGATTTGGCAGTTTAATATGGCCTCTTAGAAGGAGGCCCTTCAAGGTCTAGTAGTCAGTTGTATTTGATACCAGATGGTACCATGGCCAACTCAGACTATACTCATTTGGCTCTCTTTCCCCATCTCATTCTCCCCTTCCCTGGAATTGTATTCTCTAATATAAGGCTTTGGGAGAAGGACCCAGCAACCCATTCCCAAAAACCAATTAGCCACTGAAAACCCTATGAAAAGCAGAGAAACACTGACAATAGTGTTTTGTCTGTTGTACATAGGGTCGCTATGAGTTGGATACCAACATGAGGGCAACTAAACAACAACAAAAATATAAGGCTATGCATGAGTTTTAGCTCAGTCTTTAGTTTCCAGGGGATCTAGTCTAAAGAACAGTTAAAGCCTTAATAAGATGGATTGGTTGCATATCGTATAAGCATTTTTGGTCATTAAGATTGTTGTGGCGATCATCAGTGTCATTCCAGTTTTCTTTCTAGGTATATGGTACAGTTGTGCTTCTCTCTTCCTTTGCAATTGGATATAACCCATCAGGTGTTACTGTGGCTAACAATAAAATAGGAATTGAAGAGATGTGGGCCAATTCAAGTTCTAAAAGTTTTAAAAACCAGTGTAATAGTTTTCTATTATAACAACGCCTTCTTAAATTCAAACTGATTGAAACATCCTTTTAAACAAATCATATAAATCATATAGATAGCAAATAAAATTTCTCACAGTGCATGTTGACAACATAACTCAGAGTCAAAATAATTCTATTAACTTTAAATTGCATGATAAACAAATGAATAAATATATTAATGTTTGAGAAAGCAGAGTTCTCACTGAAGGAAAAAGGAGATGCAAATATGGAATGAAGAAACATAGGGAAGAATGCTGTGCTGTTGGTTTAAAATAGAGGTATCCCTATGAATCCTTTTTAAATTTTAGTATACATTCTCTCTTTGATTCCCATAAGAGCCTAGAAACAACAGCCTAGTAGCAATGAAAACATTTGGGTTTAGATTTTTGTTTCTAAATACCATTGCACACTTAGTCTCCATCAAGAAATTAATAACTCCAAATCTGGGGTAGAGGGAATACAAGATGAGCCTGGAGTATTTTGTGTATCGTAAAATAGAGAGGAGCCCAAAGACTGTCGGAGACAAGTGAGAAAGATGCAAGTGCTGGTCTGAGCCAAATCTGGGCTAACTTGACATTAGAATACTGATAACAATTAAATTATTTTTTTGAAAAAAGAATCTGTGTGTCCAAAGTGAAACTAAAGAAAGGAGATGGGGGAGAATTTCTTTGTGGCTCAGTGTCAGCTAATACATGTAAAACAATGCTAGAATTAGAAAACTTCCTTTGTGTAACCATCAATGTAACAATCGATTCAAGCAAGAGTCACCAATGGTTGTTAAAACAATTGGGTGAAAGTTTGAAGATAGAGGATATTCATACATTTTGAAAGGACCTCCCACATAAATTACTGTAGATGGCAAAGAGAAAATAGCTATTTGATAATAGAAAAATCTACCAAATGCCACTTTAGCCAAGTGATAAAATTTGGTGTCATCAATTCCAGACAAGATGACAAAATGTGTGCCTTCTAAGGTGATTCACAAAATTTAAAATCATTTGTGTTAAGAAAACTGGATATGTATTACACTCACTTATCACCACAAATGAAATATTCAATCTCATTGCAGGATGATTAGTCAGAATTACTGTAAAATTCAAATGACATAATGTATGTGGTAGAGAAGCAAGTCACTATGCCAAAAATCAAATGTTCTAAAGCTAGTTTATTGGAAATCAATTACACGATTAAATAAAAAACTTAAGTCCATTTGCTAACTTCCTAATATTAGCAATTTACAAAAGACTTGTTTTAACAATTTGAATAAATTTTCACCAAGTTTGAGTTAATTTTTATGACAGTAATAAGGAACTAATACAGCCATTCTAGACAGGTCTGTTCACAGCCAAGGTGCCTGCTGATCCCAGACACCTGAGCAACCCCAGCCAAAATCAAACAGATGATAAACCACCTGATCCAATTTATTGCTATAAAATTTATACAGTTAAGGGATAAACATTTTGGCAAACTGAAATACTTATTTAATAGGTAATTCAACAAGATTTTTAGCAAATTCATCAAGATTAGAGAAAACATTTCAAAAACATATTGTTTTCCATGTAGTGGTAATGAGTATTGTCATGGGTTTTGTTGCCGAGTTGATAAAACTAAATAGAAGGATACACACACAAATAAAATAGTTTCTACCCACTGTTGAGTTGCTTTCTATATAGTAATGATTAATTGAATACAGTCAAAATAGTTATAAAATATGGAATAACTCAGTCCAAACCATCACATATAATGAGTACTAGTGAAGCATGGAGTATAGGATTGTGTGTGTGTGTGTGTGTGTGTGTGTGTGAGAGAGAGAGAGAGAGAGAGGGAGAGAGAGAGAGAGACAGAGAGACAGACAGAGGAGATAGAGAGAGATGGGGGGTAGTTGTTCAACCCCTCAACTCCTGTAGAATATGTCCAGTTGCCTAAAAATCTAAGAGTGTACATCAGTTTAAGAAATACTGATATATAGAGAAGGCAAGAGAAGGAATTACTAAGATTAAATTGGGAAGAGGAAAGAGAAATAAGGAAGGTGGACTCTCATCTCTAGAGAAATAAACACAAAAGTCTTGCCAATCTAGTGAGAAGTAAACCTAAAACAGGTTACTGGTCTTCTGCCGTGGAAGCCTGGACATTATCTGTGAAGACCAAGATTCTGTACCGAACAGGAAGAGGTTCTTGGTAAAAATAAGGCCACCCTGTCCCAGATGAAGGTAGGAAGAAATGATCTCATAAGAAGATGAAGCTGCCAAGAGCTGAAAACTCTTTCTTCATCATCTCCTGCGAAACTGGCCACATGCAGACACTGAATGGTAACATTGGGTATACTATCTGAATAAAGCCCCACAGTTTGGAGTCAACAAATCAATTAACCACAGAAGTTATTATTTGAATCATCCATTTGTCCTTTGACTCTTGTAATAATTCCCTTTTATTTTCAATGATATCATATTGTTAGGTAGGTAGGTTAGCTAAAATATTAACCATAGCGTGGAGGAAGAAGGGGATTCTGACTGACTCAGCATCCAGCCATGGTGCATGGGGCCGTGTGTGGGACAAATCTCTAAGGACATTGAAGGGGCCTTGTTCTAGTGGACCCCACACCCTAGTCCAGGATGGATGGCTACCTGAATGCAGAGGCAGATTATTCCAGGACATCCACCCACGGGCCCATCCACCTGTGAAAATACCTGGCAAGGCTACGGAGCTATTTTGCAGAGCAGGGATCCTGGGCTTCACATACCATAGACCACAGCAGGAGGCTTTTCCTAGGGGAGGCCTGACTCACACTGGGCATCCAGAGCTGGACATCCAGAGCTGGGCACCCAGGGCTGACATCACACTGGCCGTGCCCTAGTTCAAACAAAACTAGAGGGAACATGCTCCTCTTTCCCTCTCTTTTCTTTCTGCTCGCTCCTCGCTCTCCTCGCCTTCCTTCTCTTTCCCTTCTCTCCTCCGCCCAGGTGGCCACGTGGGTGCCTCCCTTTCTCACAGATCCATCTTCTCTGTCTACCCAAGGTGTTTTTCCTCCTAGAAGCTTGCTTTATTCTTTTATACTCTGGCTTTCTCTTTCCCTGAGGAACAGAAAGATCCTTATGCCAATTCATCCCAGAGAAATGAGGTTTTTCTGAGCTCCTTTCCAGGTTTACCTAAACTTCTCCAGGTGCCTCAGTTTTCCCAGTAATTATTCCTTAAAGGTGTACTACTCCCTACTGCTGGGGTTTAGCTCAGTTGGTAGAGTACTGCTCTGCACTCTCTGAGGCCCTGGGTTCGATCCTCAGCACTGCAAAATGGGGAGAAGGATGTGGCAATCCACTTCGAAAACAATCCCGAAACAATCAGCCATTGAGACTGTATGAATATCAGTGAAGTACTGACACAGTGCCTGGCATGGCACAGTGTTGGGGAGTATTTCATTCTGTTGTACACAGGGTCATTGTGAGTCAGACTCAACAGCACCTAACAACAACAATATTCTCTACTATAACTTCTGTGTCGGGTATAAATATATATGCAAACACAAAAGGACCGATGTTTAGCTGCCAGATTTTCAGACCTGCTTCCTGGTAACGATATGATATTTGGTCTTACATTTAAACAAAAATAGTCTGTTCGTGTTTTGATGAAAATTTATTTTATCTGCAAAGGATTCGCATTTTTTTCTCAGTATCTTTTGGAGCCTTTCATGATTTCCAGGGGATATGCTCTTGATAGCAAAGTTCCAGTGCTTTATAAATATTTCCATAAACTACCATTTGTAGTAGTTCTTTAAATGCCGTCATACCAGGGTTATCAATTTACCACTTCAAATAGGCAAAGGGGAAGATGGTGGGGGAGAGACAAGATTTAGGGAATATAAAGGAAAAATATTATTAAAAATTATTTTTACATTACTTCAGGTTCATGATAGTTGCAACTCTTAATATATATTCAAACATTCATATATGCTGGACTAAAAAAATTAAGATGTTTTCTCTTCAGGTGGAAATGGTCATAATTAGAACAATCTGGGTACTGTCCAAATACAGTGATAATATGTAGTATAACATATTATCATATAACAGTATTACATATTATGTTTATGTAGTATAAAGCCTGAGGGTTATCTTGAAATGATATCTTCTGAATTGATGTTACTTTTTTCATTTCTTTTAAAAGTTTAGCTAGTACATAAGAAATCTTCCTAAAATAACTACTTGTATGACTTTAGGCAAGTAACCTAACTTCTCTGTAACCTTAACTTTAAAATGAAGGATGAACCCTAGGATCTTATTATCTCTAGCATTTCAGAGTTGAGTGATAATTAAATTTATTTTAATGTGACTTCCTCTCCACAGATATTTTAAACCCACACTAATTTCTATTGCACATATTCTTAGAATAATTTTAAATAAATTTTACCTATGGCCAAGTAACTGTTAATTCAATCACAATTTTTTTCTGAGCATATTTTCTTTAACTTCACTTTTTATTTTATAACATATTTTGGTTCATAATAAAACTGATGAATCCACTCAAGTTTTTTAAGAGGCTCTTAATATACAATCATTGTAAAAGCTTTTGTGTACCATAATCAATAGACACCTACAGTGGTGCCTTTCTCACCAGGCAGCTCTCCCCAAACCCTACAGCTCTGCTTTCACCCCACCCTACCCAAGGTGGGCTTTCTGGAAGGAACAGGAAGGCAGTACTAAGGTACTGTGTCTACTCCACTAGTAAGTGCATCCTTAGTCCTGACTAGCTGAGTGAATTGGGTCCTTCCCCTAGTAGGAACATGCTTGATACCACACACAGCACAGAACATGCCCCTCCTGGCATCTCTAGTTTAACTAGTCTGGTATAGTGCCCAAGTATCAATTTTTTAAAGCTCCCCAAGGTGATTCTAATGAGCAGCGGAAGCTGAGAAGTGAAAAAGCTTGAGACTTGTGGCTTTTCTAAGCCTTACAATTTGGACCCCAAAATGAAAAGAAACACAGTGGCTGCAACACTGGGCTCAAACATAAAAAAAAAAAAAGATTGTGCGTGGTGCAGTTTTGAGTAGTGTTTCATCTGTTGCACATAGGATCTCTATGAGTTGGATCTGACTCAGCCACACCTAACAACAACAAACAATTTTGACAGTCAACAAGCAGTAGGGTGGAGACATTTCTTGGTAGACCCTACCCCCACCATGAACCTATAGCACTTGGATATTCAAATCCTTCTCACCTCCCCTCTACTAGTTTGTAAGCTGCTTTCAGAGTTGGTTCCTTGCCTCAAACACCTCTGTATTCCTTACAGCGCCTCCCTCAAGGCTTCACCCTTAACAGTGCTTAAATTATTTTCAGATTAAAATAAAAATGAATACTGGGAATTCTCACCTTACAGCTCAACCTCAGTTGGTGATTAGACTAAATCAATAGGTAAAACACATCAAGTTTATTACTATATGAACTAAATTAAAATTTTATATGAACTAAATTAAATCAATAGGTAAAACACATCAAGTTTATTACTATATGAACTAAATTAAAATTTTAAATCCCCAGTCACAAAAGACCAATCACATTTGACATAATTCTGGTAAATCATCACAAGCAAGGCCTAAGTCATCAGCTGTCAAGTATCTAGAATATAATATTATTTTGAAACTGATTACATGATTATAGTCCTGTTTTTATTTTTCAAAAAGTTGTATGAATCAAGCCGGGTGTGGTGGCGCATGCCTGTAATCCCAGCGGCTCAGGAGGCGGGGGCAGGAGGATCGCAAGTTCGAGACCAAATGCAATCTGCGTAACTTAATGAGACCCTGTCTCAAAAAGTTAAAAAAAAAAGAGCAAAGGGTGCAGCTCAGTGGTCCAGGACTTGCAGAGCATGTAAGCGCAAGGCCCTGGATTCAACCCACAACACCGCAAAAAAAAAAAAAAAAAAAAAAGTTGTATGAACCTTTGAAAAGGTGCAGAGCATGTGTGTGTGTATGTGTGTGTGTTTCTAGAAATCAAACCCAGGGCCTGACACATGATAGACAAGCACTCTACCATAGAGCTACATCTCCAGACCCTGCTGTGGATATTTTTAAAATACTAACAGCACTTCCTATATTATTCAGTGATTGCTAGGTTGCTAAAAGGAGAGAGTCATTCAATAAAAATATTTAAAGAATGCCAAATATGGGCAAGGTATACAGTAGTGATAACACAGGTTTTACAGAGCTTACATTCTGGCACTCAAAGTAGCTAATTAATTATTTGATTACATTTGAAATGAATCCTATAGGGAAAAAAGCACAGACTCATTTCAATATATAAGAGATGGACTTGACTTAGTCATGAGGTCAGGAAAAGGACATTTAAGCTGAGCACTGAAGAGTCAATAAGAATTAAACTATGGTAAGAAAAAGGAGAGCATTCTGTTGTAGGGCATAACAAATGAGAAGACCCTATGGCCAGTAGCATGAAACACACACACACACACACACACACACACACACACACACACACACAGCAGGTCCTTGTGCTTAAGAAACAATGTTGTTGTTGTTAGGTGCCATCGAGTCATGTCCAACTGACTCACAGCAAACCTCACAGGGTTTTCAGTGGCTGATTGTTTCGGAATTGCCTTGGGAGTAGATTGCCATGTCTTTCTCCTGTTTTTGCCTTGCTGGGGATCAAACTCAGGACCTGAGAGACTGCAGAGCAGCACTCTACCAACTGAGCTAAACCCCAGCCCCCTAAGAAACAATAGAAAACCATAAAAGCAGGGGTGGGCACATTCAGACTTATTTTTCAAACCACTCTGCAGTGAGAAACAAATATGCAATTGAAAGTGGAGGAAAATTGAAGGGAAGAATCTGTCAAGAAGACTGTTTAAGTAGTCAAAGTAAAAGAGATTGTGTCTCCTGACAGGTGATAGAGAAGTAGATGGGTTCAAGAACCACTTAAAGCTAAATCAATAAGATTTAACAATAAATTGGGCTGGGAGCAGTGGCACACACCTCTAATCCCAGCAACTCCGGAGGTGAAAGCAAGAGGATAGAAAATTTTTGAGGCTAGAGGCAGCCTGTATAACTTAGCAAAACTCTGTCTCAAAAAGTAAAAAATGGGCTGGAGATGTAGCTCAGTGGTAGAGTGCTTACAAAGCATGTGTGAGGCCCTGGGTTCAATCCCCAGTACCATAAATATAAAAGCAACAATAATAATATTAATAATAATAAATTAGACTGATCCTCCGTCCTCTGGCTTGAACCATTGGCCAACTGCATGTTAGTTCAGTTCACACAAGGAACACATGAGAAGGTCTACCTTTGAGAGGAAAGTAATAAGGGCATTTGAGTGATGATAAAGCAAAAAATTACATAGCAGTAGCTCTGTTGCTGGCACTGTTCTTGGTGCAATTGATAGAGATATCTACATCTATATGTTAGTTTCCCAAGGTCTCATAGCAAGTCTATGCAATAGGTTCTATACATTCTTGAGTTGAATGATGAGCAAAGTCAGCCACAGTTTACTAGACAAGTTGCTCAGCCACACACCAAGTAAGTGGCAGAGTCCCTCAGCTAGTCTATTCAGCAACCTACTCATATTGAGTCTGAGGTATCGGGAGGCATCATAGCGCATTTATCAACTGGTGAATTCATGGATCTGGAATTAAAAGAAGTCTGAAAAAGTGGAAATAAAAAATAGAAGTCTATATGGAAAATTGTTACATAAGAGAACATAAAGTTGCATTTCAGAATTAAGAATATTACTTGTTTTTAATTGATTTTTGGAGACCACACATATTTTCACCAGAATAAAAAAATGCAAATTGGAAAAGTTTAATATCTGAGTTCTTCCCAAAGGTTTTCCTGCTTTATTGGATGAGAACATCAATACCACAGCAATTTACCTATAGCAGTTTCTCTCCTTTACTTGTATAACGTGAGGCTCAGATAAATACAGATTCTCCTCTCAAGTTTCTCTCCTAACTAGTTCTATGCCCTAGAAAAACCTGCTTTACCAGTGTGAGATTCCATTTCTTCATCTATTAAATGAGGACTTTTGTTAAAAATACTTTTTTCACACTTATTAGATAACATATTGTGAATGCAGGACCACATACTACATATTTTTAAACTTCTGTATAATACCCTCCCTCTACATGGCCTCCTGATGAGTATGTTATTGCAACACTCTAATGTAATTATTATTCTTTTGTTATTGTTGTTGTTAGGTGCCATCAAGTTGGGTCCAACTCATAGCGACCCTGTGTACAACAGAACAAAACACTCCCTGATTCTGTGCCAGGCACATGATCTTACTTATGTTTAAGCCCATTGTTGCAGACACTGCATCAATCCATCTGGTTGAAGGTTTTCCTTTTTTTCGTTGGCCTGACACTCTCCTAAACATGATGTCTTTCTCCAGGGATTGGTCCCTCCTGACTACGTGTCCAAAATATGTAAGATGAAGTCTAGCCATCCTTGCTTCCAAGGAGCACTCTGGTTGCACTTCTTCTAGGACAGATCCATTGGTTTTTTGGCAGTCCATGGTACATTCAATATTTGTCTCCCGCACTGTAATTCAAAAGCATCAATTCTTCTCCTGTCTCCCTTATTCAATGTCCAGCTTTCACAACGATATGATGCGACTGAAAATACCATGGCAAAAGTCAGGTGCCTTTTCATCTTCAATCTGACATTTTTATTTCTCAACACTTTAAAGCGGTCTTTTGCCACAGCTTCTCCAGATGCTATGCGTCTTTTGCTTTCTTGACTGCTGCTTCCATGAGTGTTGATTGTAGAACCAAGTAAAGCAAAATCTTTGCATTAATTGACTTATGATGCAGTTGTAAGAGAACATTGTAAGACTGAAGGGGGGAGCTTCCACTAAGCCTTCTATAAGGCTTCTATTTTTGGCAAGTATTCAAGAGCCTTCATATGAAGAGGGAGGATGTTGGGGAGGGGTGGAAAGAAGGAAAAAGTTCCCCAATGAGGAGGTGTATGACTCCTTTGATTCTTACACTCAGATATTCAGAGTACTTAGAATTCTTTGTGTCAGAAAAACTGGATATGCATTCCACCCACTTGCCACCACAAAAAGAACTTGGAGGCATGAAACTTGTACTGACTTGTACCACACCATTTTATTTAAACTCTTATGGTAACATTAACGTTCCCGTAGGAGGAGCAAGCCGTTTTGTCCAAAAGAGAGAACAAGAGATTCTACGGGAACTTCTTAAGTGCTTTTAAAGCAAACATTTGAATCATGGCAAAAGAAACTCACATTTTAAAATTGGAGTTTTCCATTTTGCCTTTCATTGAATGTTTATTCACAAATATGCTGAAGTTAAAATTTTCATCAAGCTCTTATTTAAGTGCTTGATCAGTTCTAACTTTGAACTCAGTGCTGTTAGAGTATACAGTTTTTTTTAAAAAAAGGAATAATTCCTGAATGTCAAGTCACTTCTATGGCAGAGAGAGTTTTAAAAATGTGTGTGAATGTGTGTGTGTGTGTGTGTGTGTGTGTGTGTGTGTATGTATACACTGTATGTTTTTTATAAGCTTTGAAAACTGAGAATTTTTTATATATACTAGCATTTTCTCCATTCAAAATGGGAATTGCATTGAAGGAAAAAGTGAAAGTAGAGGAACTGGAAAAACAAAAGTAGGAAAGGATTTATTCATCTTAGCACAATGATTACAGCCAGTCTGAATCATTCTTCCTTTGCAGAAACATTTCAGAGTTGTGAGAATGGCTCACACCCATACCACCAGATGAAGGAAAAAAGAGATTGATGTCTGTAAAATACTGAGCTTATTGCTAGTTCCCATAACAACTGAACACAGGTTAACAGTGAATTCACTGTAATACTTTCTAGCAATTTGAAAAGCAGTATGTTTTTAAAAGTTGAAACCAACTGTAAGGGTTTATATGGGCCTCCAGTCACTATTAATAAGCTTAGTATAATTACCCTTTGAAAGGAACAGTACTTGCTACCAACTGGAAAGCTAAAAGCCCTGAGTTCTTTGACAAACTTTCAGACAATCAACCTGTCCATTGCAGGTGGAAGGGATCCCTGCCTTCCACATTCTGAGGAATCAGAACTCAGTCCAAGAAAAAAAGGAAGTAGGTCAAAGCCATGTGTGTAATTGAGCCTTTCAGAGCTGAAGTTTGATAAATGAATTATTCCCATTAATGTGGAAGCAGCAGCATCAATGGCCACAGAGCCTGGGCCACAGAACATGGGCCACAAGTTTACCTAGTTTAAGCTAGCAAGACAATGGGAGCCAAAGCACTAACCTTTCCTATTGGGTGAGCACCCAAGGTTCTCAGATTTATCAAAGGAGGGATTATTCTGCAGAGGGAAAAACAAAAGTCACTTTTGAACTATTTGATCCAAATAATAATTTTTAAATGTTTTCTCCCTCAACCTGGTATTGGAGGCTAAATTCTTCATCCGTATCTCATTTCCATTAACCATTTTGAGAAGCCAATGATCACGACTTTTGAGTTTGCTCTCTTATGACCACTATAACTTCTGCCCTGTGTCTTTCATATCAGGGAGGTACTGGCTGTGGCTTTATTCCTTAATGGTTGTATTTCCTGAGCTCCTTTATCTGAAGATCCAAAAGCCCTACAAGAAAAATATCCTTACACATTTTCTACAGAAAAGGAAAAGAGCAGTGGTGAATCACTTAAAATATCAAACAGTGGGTATAAATCACTCAGTACCTCATACCCTTTCTGCTGATGTAAAGTCCATTTCCATGGCAACAGGGATCAGAAATAGCAACCTATGAGAAACACTGGGTTTATTGGAGCACATGGAAGTTTTAGTTTGGTTTTGAGCCAAATCTTAAAAAAACAAATATTTGACTAATACCTACATGCTATTTTTATCTCTTTGGAAAAGTAATGTTTGAATTATGGATTAAGGGGAAATCATTTTTTTCCTCTTAACAAAAGTAATCAAAAACAATATAAGCTAATTGGGGGGGTGGAGAATGTCAAAAGACTCTCCTTGGTCAGCCCCCAATCTTCTATGTCTGCTCAGCCTAATGTAGGTGTATGACAAATAATAATAATAATCTGTCTTAATTTATAGATTTATTTGCAGGTTGGACCCAGATCTCTTAATTGATATCTATCTCCGAATATAATGTCTCTAGACTATTTTCATTCATGGACAAAAAAGGATGACCTTAGATATGGAGAAAGACTGAACAACACTTTATTTATAAACTATATGCCACCTATGTTTGACTACTAAACTTCTTAAATAAGTAGAAAACTCAAAAGATTCAGCTCAGGAGACAACCTGGCATAATCGAATAAGCAAAGGACCTGTGGTCAGGATTGGAGGCATGTTATGAGACAAGAACCCATCAAGGGCTGATATCCCACCCATCATTCCCACCTTCCTTTGTTCATACTTCAAGGCCAAGCTCAAAACTTGCCTCTTCTATGAAGCTTTTTGATTTACAATATTTAGTCAATCCTCATTATTCATGGATGTAGCATTTTCAAATTCATCTACCAGTTAAGATTTATCTGTAACCACCTCTCCCAATCAATATTCACTGTGTTTTTGAGGTCATTCACAGAAATGTTCAGAATGGCATGTTAAAAAAAAAAGAACTCTCCTCTAAATAATTATCTTTTTCATCATGTATTTAAAGCCATGGGTTTTGCATTTTTGTGGTTTTGCTGGTGATTTTTCTCTTGAAAATGGCCCCAAGCATAATGCTGCAGTGCTGTCTTGCATCCCTAGGCACAAGACATCTGGGATGAGTGTTAGAAAGAAAATATTTGTCTCTAATAAGTGTCATTCATACATGAGTTATAGTACTGTTGGCCATGAGTTTAATGTTAATGAATCAACCATGTATATTAAATAAAATGTCTTTAAACAGAAATATATCAAATATGGCTATGAATTGATCAGTTGGCAAACATACTGTAACCAGAGGATCACAGGAACCTGTGTGTTTTGCCCAGGAGTGGTGCTTAACTGTGGAAGCAATTAGCTTTACTATTCCCTAATTTAGTGCTATGGTAAATTTTATAGGACATAACTACTGTGAATAACAAGCATCAACTATAACTTAAACTTATATTTCTTTCTTTTAAACTAGTCACTACCTAGTAATTAGCCCTTTATTATTTATCACCTTGTATTCTGTTGGTATTATATTAGCTAGCTCTTTGTTCTGTACATTTTTATTAATAACAAAATAATTGTAGTATCAGTTCTCAGTGATTGAGCTTCCAGCATGTGACAGTCAGGGTACTGAGAGCTTTACAAACAGTTTCCCATTTGTGGATGACTCATCTTCCAAATTAAATGGCAAACTCCTTTTAGTCAGGAACATCATCATTTTATAGTGCATAATATTGTCACGTACAGAAACAAGCCCATAAAACTTACTGAAAATTTGAAGTAATTTTGCAATTTTCATTCTTGTCACATATTTCAATTAGGTGATTACTTTTGAAAAGTGACATCATGTATGTAAATTTTAACTATGGTTAATGACTAATCTGATAATAATCATATTTCTCATCCTATCATGTATTGAGCATTATGATTTTCAAATACTGTGTTTAGTGCTTTTCATACATAATCTCCTTTTAATCATTAAAACTACCCATTAAAACAACTAGTAAGGAGAAAATTTAAGTAACTTCCTAAAATTATAACTCCCAAGGTATGGAATTGTATTTGAATGCAGATGTTCTTACCAATTTCAAGTTTGGACAATTAAAATAAGGAAAAAATTAATTCTCTGTAGATGATGAGTTATAACAACTAAATTTAAAATACTCTGAGCTAAGTTCTGTGTGAGCAAATTGCAATAGTTCAACTTATTTAATCCTTACATCTTCTAAAATTGATGGCATTATTGCCTTCATTATACAGATAAACACACTGAGACCTGAAAATCAATATATATGTTTGATTCAATCCAATCATATACATTCTCTGACAGGCGGAAGACTGGCTAGGTGCTGGCCACAAATGCAAATGCTAGGATAGAGTCCCTGCTCTCAAGGAGCTTATATTCTAATCGGAAGGACAGAGTATAAGCAAGGAAAAAAATAATGTATGTGTTATTTACTTGCATATTATTTCTCACCCCCAAAGGAATAAATAAATAACATGTAGATAATAATGTCAGCTAATATTTATATACTCCTAACTGAACTGCTCAGCAGTTATATACTTTTCACACATTAATTAATACATATGCATGACTCAAGAGTCAGTACTATCATTCTCCCCAATTTATATATGAGTAAAGTATAGCAAGGTTATAAGACCTGCCAAGACCAGTCTAAGATGGAATAGAATGTATTTACCAGATCTATGGGTAGATATCATGCACTGGAATTTTTGTTAATCTGTTCAAACTGAGATACCACATCTGGCACAAGAATAATGATTATCTCTACAAATGGCCTTTATCCTTGCTATCCTCTTCCCCTGACTGTTCAACATTTTTTGCTATTTATTATTTGGTCAGGGTGATAGTGAAATCCCATAGGTTTCCAGATAGCTTTCCTTGTAATGATAGAGCTTACAGTACAGGTCTGGGAACAAAACTGTGATTTCTGCCCTTTTTCAAGTAGTTACATTCCAATTATACATTTAATTATAAGATGGATGACTAGCAAGTAGGTTGGTGTACATGATAGCTTCATTGTGAGCTGAATCTGTACCACAGTTTCATTTATTACTTGCTCCCTAAGTATCCTACTGAAGAAGGACCTGGCAATCCACTCCCAAGGCAATCCCAAAACAGCCATTGAAAACCCTATGAGGGTCACTATGAGTCAGATACCGACTCGACGGCACCTAACAACAACAACAACAAGTATCCTACTCTAATGGAGACCCAGGAGAATTCTGTAAGTACACAAATGTCAATATGGACTCAAGTCTATGTTTAATAATTCAGTAGCTCTCTAAATGTTTTGAGTATCATCTGTTCCCCAATGTAGAGGTATCCAAATAACATAGTTCTCTCTAGAAATGAACTGGAATGGTCAGTCTATTCTCCTGGGACCTAGACTCTTCTTCACTCAAGGGGTTTCAGGTATAAAAATTGAGTCAGGTTCAGAACCTGAATTTTTATTGGAGCAGTCTCCTCTGCCTGCTAATCAGCCATTCTTGATTGTATACACTTAGGGAATATGCTTGTTGGATGCCCATCTATCTTGCTTCTAAGGATGTCCTGTTCTGCTAACCATTTCATAGCTCTCCAGAGGTCTGGATACAGTGGTGGCCATTCCAAAATCTTGCTCATTATGGTAACTAAAATACTATCTTGCAGCTCTTAGTCAAGTGATACCACCTGTCCTGTATTAGTTTGGTGTTTTTTCATGCCAAGTGCTGTGAGTGAGAGTAGTTCTATAAGACTATCTCCTACTGCCAGTATGTCCAGCCTTAAAAAAGGGAGCCACCAAAGACCTCAGTCATTTGGGTGCCCCTCTCACTAGCACTTTGGTAAACACAAAGACCCTTCTGCAGAACAGAGGTAGCTGCTATGTTTTCCAGCACTTCCTTTCATGTTCTCACCTCCCCGAGCCTTTTGATCTCTATTTCTATGCTCTGCAATGGCAGGTCTGCCATTTCTAACTCATATAGTCCCCACTATCACTTTTTCTAAGGCAGAGATCTGTTAGCATCATCTCCCTGGGTTTGTTCCAAAGAATAAAATCTGTTACCACAGGAGGGTGTTTTCATACAATAAAACTTTCAACACTCTTTGCTTTTCTAGTACTGATACCCTCCTGTCTACTGACAGTTTTGTGATTAGATTTTGTCACACTTTGGGATATACCATAGCTCCATTGCTTCCTTGGCAGACCCAGTACTTGTTCAGCTAGAATATTATTATTTAATCATTTCCTAGCTATTAGTTTAGAGGCCAGGTTTGAGGTGAGGTTTGATAGGAGGAAGGGAGGAGAGTTCCATATATTGCCTAGGCAGGGGCTTCTGCATTATCTTCTAGTTGCAGACAGAAAAAAAGACAGAAGATAAGGGAGAATTGGTTCACACAGAGAAAAGTGGACCACTTCTGTAAGATTACAGGGTTCAGGAGAATCTAGGGTTTCAAGATTTTCAAGTGCATCAATTCATATGTCCTCATCTCAATTCTCAGGGTCTCATTCATTCCGGGCCAAAATCCCAACTTTGGTATAGCAGACTTATCAAAGCTGAGAAATCTCTGTGAAGTTCTTCTGCTAATATTAGCTTTTTCTCCTTCCCTGCTGCAGATGATAAGATTATATACTGCCAAGAGATCTTCATTCTGATTTCACAATTTACCTTCAGTTGGCTATTTATGCCTTGAATTTTTTACTTTCTTTCCCTAATGCATCAATGGTACTAGGTAAGAGCCTCATGATTCGGTTTTCTATGTAATGAATATAACTTCTGAAAAGCCTGATGAATGACATCCATAGAGCATTCTCTCGAGAGAGCATTCCATCCCATTTCATCACTGATAAAAGTTTAACAATTTCACCCCCACACCACACCAGGGCCTCTCAGTGCTCCACTAACCACCAATGTTGGAATCTTCACTTCCTACTGGCTAGCAAGGGAATCAACTTCAGAAGCCCATTTCTGACTCTACTTCCTTTGACCACTCTTCACCTCAGAGTCTTATGTAGATTATCATAGGAAATAGATTCTAAAATGGATATCTTCATGCAGGAATTTATTAACAGAGTCTTGGAATCAAAATTGATGAGGAGTAAAGAAATTAGGATTGGGCAAGGGGAAAGAATGAGCTGCAATGCTTTCACAATAAAGAATTCAAACAATCAAATAGAGAGTTCTGGTGCTGGGATGGTCCTTCAGAGTTGTCCTACAATTTGGCCAAGGATCATACCACCACTCCCTACTCTTGCAAGGACTATACCTGGCATTTTAGCTACTCTATTGTGACAGGGGGCTCTTTTTGTCTGACAGCAATTCCCAGAGAGGGTCCCACTTAAGTCTCATAAACTACTCAAACTCTCAGAAAGTAGGAAGATGAGTGTCATAATCTCAAAAAGGGCAGTGTACTGGAGCATGCCAAAAATCAATTATAGTTATTTTCAGGTACCTCTGAGAGTAGTATTCTGCCTTGGCCTTGAGAAATGCATTCCTCTTCCAGGTCTGCCTTCTGGTGGATCATCCTGGTGCCAATTGCTTCCTAGCAACTCAGTGTTGCTTTCTTTGGGAGTTTTTATTGTCATACACAACAGAAACATAACAATAGCTAACATTTGTTGAATCTGTATCATGTACCAGAAATGTATATCATGTACTACAGAGTCTCTTCACGTTACTGAATATTACCCATCCTCTCACTTAAGACTTCTTTTCCTCCATAAGGACCTCACCAAATCCAGCTGTTTCTGTGACCTGTGACACACATTAAGGTTCCCAGGCTTTCTCCACATCTACTGGAGACTGTCTTTCAAGAACCTTCCAACCCATTGGGCATTGAAATTCCTTTTTGAACCATTCCCAGTCTGCCCTTCTTTGTTACTGTCACTGTTTCTATACTCTGCTATAGTTGAGCATCAAGGCTTTTCTGTACATTGTCTCTTCTCAGTCAATATTTTTCCTTTTCTTTCCTGAATGACCACTTTGACTTTTTTCCTTTTTCCTGTCATATTTTTACTTCACATATAAGTACACTAAAATGAGTATTGAAAGTACTCTTGAAAAGCATAATCTTTGAGCCGGGCGTGGTGGTGCACGCCTGTAATCCCAGCAGCTCGGGAGGCGGAGGCAGGAGGATGGCAAGTTCGAGACCAGAGGCAGTCTGCGTAATTTAGCGAGACCCTGTCTCAAAAAGTAAAAAAAAAAAAAAAAAATGGGCTGGGGGCACAGCTCAGTGGTCCAGCACTTCCAGAGAAGGCTTCTCTAGTCTCCTGTTTACCAAATCTTTTGGTATTTTTGCAGTATTCTTTCTTCCCCTCTGTCTAGCAATTGACCCATCATCCACTTCCTTTTTAAAACACTTATCTGACTTGCTGGTACATCAGACGCAAGCTGACAAAATTCCCTTACTCTGAATCACTCTTTGCCTTATTAATTGAGTCTGCCAAATTTTATTGAATAGTGACCATGCACAAAGTACTGCACTATGGTAATAAACAAAAATAGACACATTTCTTTCTCTTAGACAATACTGCAGAAAAGTCAAAATATTAAATAAATAGATGCAATAATAATTTTGCCAAGTGCTTGGAAGAGGAACTTGATCTATTATAAGGAAAGAAAAAACTCAGATACTAGGAAAATTTCTATATGGTTTGAATATGGTCCTCCCCAGAATTCATGTTGAAATTTGACTGCCATTGTGGCTATCTCAAGACACTAGGGCTAGTAAGCATCTGGGTCCTGGCATTGGGACCTGCATGAATGAAGACTAATGCGTTTCTCTTCTGAGTGAATTCTCACTCTTGGGGAACTGCATACATTAATACCACAGTAGGTGTTCTAAAGACAGGCAGTCCTTCATGCTTTCCTCCTTCCTAGGTGCCCCCTTGCCTTCCATTTTCAGTCATGAGTTGAAGCAGCAGGAAACCTTCACCAGAAGCTGAGCAGATTCTGGCATCATGCACTTGAAATTCCCAGCCTCCAGAACTGTGAGCTGTTCCTTATAAATCCCTGGTCTCAGGTGTTATGTTATAGCAACAGCAAATGGACTAAAACAGCTTCTGTGAGTAAAGAATCCTTGGGCAGATATCTGAGGGACACATTTGCATTAAGTAAGGGAAGAAGGGAGGGAAGAATATTCCCAGGTAACAGTATTCACAAAATCAGGGACAAGTGGGAACACAGGTGAATGATAAATACAGGCTGCACTGGAGGACCAAAGAATATTGTCTTATGAGTCTATAATGAAAACATAAATTGCAAACTACAAATGGCCTTGTAGGTCATGATCACAAATATTTTCCTCAATTCTACGAACAACAGAAAACTTTGGTAGAAAAAAATGTAAGACAGCATAACATTCAGGCTGTGTTGTGGTTATTTCTGGCTACTTTCAGCCAAGTTTACAGCAAGACTTGGATGCAAAAACAGAGTAGAAGGATTTGAAAAACATATAGTCCACCAAGGAAAGGAATGAGGCAAAAGTTGTGAATGAGAAAGATGTGATTGTTAAAGAAATTGTTAGGTGCCATTGAGTCAGGTCCAACTCATAGTGACCCTACGTACAACAGAATGAAACACTCCAACACTATGCCATGCCCAGCACTATGTCAGTGCTTCTCTGCTATTCATAGGGTTTTTGACAGCTGATTGTTTTCTGGGAGGGGGCTGCCGGGATCTTCTCCCAAGCCTATTGCACCCAATATTCCCAGGTGGTCTCCTATCCAAGGACTAACCAGGCCCAACCCTACTTAACTTCCAAAGATCAGACAGGATTTCATATCAAGGTGATATGGCTATAGACTCATTAAAGAGATTCTTGTTGTTGTTAGGCGCCATCAAATTGGGTCCAACTCATAGCAATCCTATGCCCAACAGAAAGAAATACTCCCTAACACTGTGCCAAGTCCAGCACTATGTCAGTGCTTCTCTGCTATTTATAGGGTTTTCAATGGCTGATTGTTTTTCAGGATTGCTTTGGAAGTGAATTGCCACACCCTTCTTCCATTTTTGTGGTGCTGGGGATTGAACCCAGGGTCTCAGGGAGCACAGAAAAGCACTCTACCAACTGAGCTAAACACCAGCCCATTAAAGAGATTAACATCATTTTTAAAAAGTCAAGAACTTTGCACTGGAACAACAGGAAAGATGACCTGAGGCCATTTCAGGAATTGACCCATGGCGGGATCTAGGGTATAAAATTGTAATCTCAATTGAAAGACTTTGCCTTGAGAACAGAGGGCCACAGGGGCACCTGGTGCTGCCTAGAAAAGTGCTTTCCCACATAAGAGATGTTCACATACTCAGAGGCCACCACATCCAGGGCCCAAGGGGGCCTGGCTACCAATCAAGCTAGGGGCAGACTTTTACATTGTCCGCTGATGCTGGCTTTTCAGATATACAGAATGTAATAGTTACAGGGTCATCAAGGCTTTTAAGAAAAGCCTGGGAGGCCAGGCAGTGTGGAGCAGGGTTTGATTCTCTGCAGGGATCCTCTGAGGGGGTGATGTGTGAAGCTGTGAAAGTGAAGCCTTAGCTGCAATGGAGACTCCAGGATGATGGAGATGCCAGGAATATGGAACATCTGTGGAGAAAAACCACAAGGAGTGAACACAGCCAACCCAAAGGAAAGGCTATGGGGGCTACAAGTAGCAAGGCCATCGGGATAGAGCTGCCCAAACCAGTTGGAGCTCTTATCACAACACTGCATGCCCCAGATACTGGACATGGAGCTATAGGATTTAGTGTTTGCCCTGCTAGAGTTTAGGTCTTGCTTTGATTCGATCTTTTCTCGCTATTCTCCTCATTCTCCCTTTCAGAATAGGAATGTTTATTCTGTGCCATTGTACATTGGAGGTATATAAACTTTTTTATTTTACAGCAACTCATAGCTAAGAGATTACCTTGAATCTCAGAAGGGACCTTGGACTTAGAGTTTTGAACAATATTGGAACTATAAAGATGTTGGGGACTCTTGGAGACAGACTAAATGCATTCTGAATTATGAGATGGCCATCAAACTTTGCAGGTCAGGGGTGGAATGTTACACTTTGATATAGCATGTCTCCCATAAGCTCATCTGTTGGATGCTTTGTTCCCAGCTGGTGGTGCTATTTTGGGAAGTTCTAGAAATGTTGGGAAGTGGGACCTGCCTAGAAGAAGTGGATGGGGAAGGTCCTTGGGGTTATTGTGTCCCTCTTTCTCTTTCTCTTTCACTCTCTTTCTCACTCGCTCGCTCGCTCTCTCTCTCGCTCGCTCTCTCTCTCTCCCCTCCTTCCTTTCTGCCATGAGTTGAATAGCCTCTTCCACATGCTCCTACCTCCATGATGCTCTGCCTCATCATGGTCCCAGAAACAACTGACCTAGGCATGGTGGACTGAACACTCCTAAACTGTTAGCCAAAATAAGTCCTTCCTCCTTAACTTGTTTTGTCAGGTATTTTCATCACAATTGATGAAAAAGAAACTAACACACATATATATTGAATATGAATATTCACATAAACACAATATGTAAATGAAAGTATGGATATAGAATATAATCTATATTACTATATGCAAAGGACAAATGTCTTAGAGTTTTACAAACTAAAATAGAATTATAGGACATCTTTGCCTTTAAAACAACATGTTTCACTTACATTAAAAAAGATAAGAAAACAGAGAGAACAAGAGAAAGACAAAAAAAGAAAGAAAGAAAAAATGTTCAAATAAATAACCTAATGATGCAACTCAAGAAACTAGAAAAATGGGGAGCCGGCCGTGGTGGCGCACGCCTGTAATCCCAGCGGCTCCAGAGGCAGAGGCGGGAGGATCGCAAGTTAGAGACCAGAGGCAGTCTGTGTAATTTAGCAAGACCCTGTCTCAAAAAGTAAAAAAAAATGGGCTGAAGTGCAGCTCAGTGGTCCAGCACTTGCAGAGCATGCAGGTGCGAGGCCCTGGGTTCAACCCCCAGTACCGCAAAAAAAGTAGAAAAATGGGAAGAAACCAAAACCAAAATTAGTAGGAAAGAAACAATAAAGATCAGAAAACAAATAAAATAAGACCAAAAGAAAAATAAAGATTAACAAAACAAAAAAATGTGTTTTTTTAAAAAAAGATGAACAACATAGACAACCTTTATTTAAATTAACCAAGAAAAGAAGAGAGATAATCCAAATAGGTAAAAATCAGCTACGTAAATGAAGACATTACAACAAATACGAAGGATCGTTAGGGGATATGAACAACTATCTGCCAATAAATTGGAAAACCTGGAAGAAATTAAAAATTTTCTAGGCATTTAAAACCAATCACAATTCAGATATGAAGACATGGAAAACCTGAACAGACCAATAAGAAGCAACAAGATTAAATCATCCAGCCTGACGGTCTTACTGCTAAATTTTACTAAACTTTTAAAGATTTTACAAATTCTTCTCAAGCTACTATTTTAAAAAATTGAAAGAGAAGTAACTCTTCCTAACTCAATCTATGAGTCCATAATTATCTTGATACCAAAACCAGACAAGGACATAACAGAAAAAAAAATAAACCTAAAGATCCCTCTCTCTGATAAGCATAGATGCAAAAATTCTTTTAAAGTAATACAAGCAGTAGCAGAGGAAAGTAAAAAATCACTGGCATAAAGAAACAACCTGTAGAATTGGAGAAAATATTTATAAAGTAGTCCATATGACAAGAGATTAATATTCAGAATATACAAGGAATTCAAAAATCTCAATAATAAACAAGTAATCCAATTTTAAAAATGAGTAAAAAATGAGTAAATAACCCAAAGAGACATTTCTCAAAAGAAGAAATACAAATTGCCCACACAAGTATATGAAAAATGGTCAATATCACTAATTAGATCAGTATCACTAAAATTTAATATCACTAAAATTAAGTCAGCCTGCAGCCATAGCCCTGTGGCATCTGATCCCATCAGATCTCGGAAGCTAAGCAGGGTCAGGCCTGGTTAGTACCTGGATGGGAGACCGCCTGGGAACAATAGAAGCTGTAGTCTTGGGAGAAGGACCTGACAACCCCCTCCCAAAAATCAATCTGCCATTGAAAACTCTATGGACAGCAGAGAAGCACTGACAATAGTGTTTCGTTGTACAGAGGGTCGCTATGAGTCGGATACCGACTCGACGGCACCTAACAACAACAACAACAAAATTAAGTCAATATCACTAAAACACAAATCAAAACCATCATGAGATACCATTTTATCCCAATTAGAATGACTATCATCAAAACAAAAAAAATTAAAATTAAAATATTGATGAGGGCCCAAAGAAAGGGAAACTTAAAAAACACTGTGAAAATGTAAATTAGTATAACTATTATGGAAAACAATATGAATGTCCCTCAAGAACTTTGAAAAAAACTACCAAATTATCTAGCTATCCCACTATTGGGTATACATCCAAAGGAAATAAAATTAGTATATCAAAAGATACTTGCCCTCTCATGTTTATTGTAACACTATTCACAATACCCAAGATACAAAATTAACGAAAGTGTTGTGCGGTGGTGTACACCTGTAATCCCAGCGTTTGGCAGGTGGAGGCAGGAGTAACGCAAGTTTGAGACTAGAGGCAGTCTGCGTAACTTAGTGAGACCCTGTCTCAAAAAGTAAAAAATTGGGCTGGGGGTGCAGCTTAGTGGTCCAGCACTTGCAGAGCATGCAAGCACGAGTCCCTGGGTTCAAACCCCAGTACCGCCAAAAAAAAAAAAATTAATGAAAGTATCAATCCATGGATGAATGGGTAAAGCAAATATGGTATATATATATACACTCAGCCCTAAATAAGGAGAAAAACTTTTTATACACACTAATATGGATGAAATTGGAGGTCATTGTGTTAAGTAAGATAAGCCAGATACAAAGTCAAATACCACAAGTTCTCATTTATATATGGGACATTAAAAAGAAAAGTTGATTTTCTAAAGGTAGAGGGCAGAATAGTAGTCACTATAGGTTAGAAATAGCAGGGGAGAAGAGGAAAACAGAGAGGTTGCATAACAGTTACCCAAATACAGTTATCTATGAGGAGTAAGTTCTAATGTTCTATAGCACAGTAAGGGTGAATATAATTCACACGTTATTATGTTTTTTATAGAAAACTACAGGAAAGGAGATTGAAGATTTCCAAAAAAAGAAATGGTAAGTGTATAAAAGTTGAGAATCCTAATTGCCCTGATTTGATCATTACACAGTATATACATGTTTACACTGCACCTGATTAACATGTATAATTATTATATGCCAACATATTTCTGTATTGCTGGAACCTTTTTAACAATGATCACAATTTACTTTAATAAACAAAAAAAATAATACAAAATTCATCTCTTGCCCTCCTTTTGTACCTCATGACTTTCAAGAGTTAACACACCACCCAAAGTTTGAAAAAAATTAAATTTCAATTAAGAACCTAAAGGATATATAGTGTTTGGTTCAATTTTTCCTTTCCCTGCCATTTGTTTAAAAGTACATATTCACAGCAGAGAATGGCCATAATGTTCCACTTGCTTATTTCCCCCTTCCCCTGAATTTGACACAGTTCAAAATTACTTGTTGATATTTTATAGTCAATGTTTTCGATGCCACCTTATTTAGTTGCTTGGTTGGTCTTGTTGAGAATTCTTCTTTGCTAGACTACGTGAAATATATGCATTCCATGTTTGCTTTTGGCATCCAACACTGCAATGCTGCTGGTTAATGTTTTAATCAGAGAACAATTTTAGGCAAAGGAAGAATTCATCACACTGCTGATAGTTCCAGATCCAGAGTTAATTTCTTTAAATGTAAAATTTTAACAAAATATTCTATTTGGTAGAAAAAATGGTTCATTTTAACTCTCTGTGCAACTTGATTTGCCAAATTTATGGGCAGTTTTATTATAAATTAGTATTTCCAACCAGTGTAAACACACAGGAGAGATGAATGTCATTTTATGGACTTTGTCAAAAATGATGTTTTCAGTTATTCAATCTAAACACATATGTACGGAGGATAATAATGTAAGACTAGGGCCCAGTAACTCACTCCTGAAACAATTAGCCATTAAGAGCCCTATGAATAGTAGAGAGGCACTGTCAAATATAGTGCCAGAAAATGAGCCCCCCAGGCTGGAAGGCATTCAAGAAATGACTGGGGAAAAGTGGTCTCCTCAAAGTAGAGTCAACCTTAATGATGGGAATAGAGTAAAACCTCTTGAACGGCCTTTTGCTGATGAGCCATAACTCAAAATGAGGGAAACAGTAACTGCAACGATGGGCTCAAACATAAAAAGGTCCTGTGTATGACAGTGTCGGGTAGTGTTTCATTTTGCTGTACCTAGGTTGCTATGAATCAGATCTGACTCGAGGGCACTTAAAAACAACAACCATGTAAGAAGTCTATAGTGAGAAGAGGATTATTCATAGTACAGAAAAAAAAAATTTTTTTACATGTTCATATTGGTGCTACCAGTGAATTCTTTGAGGAAGCTTCTCAGCCTAGATTCAACAGCCAGATTTTCTAGGTGCAAATTCCAGCTCTGTCGATCAATGAACATGTGACCTGAGCAAGCTACTCTACTTATTTATCTGAGAAACAGTAATAGTAAAAACACCTGATCACAGGTTATTGTGAGAATTAAATGGGTAAATCCAAAAAGAGCAGTTAGTATAGTCTGTCACTTGGGAACAGCTCAATGTTAGCTGTTGCAATAGTGCTGTTGATCTTTGTTTTCTTGTAGGTTGAATTTTTTTATTGGCAGTTACTAGGAATATTTCTCTTAATGGTAGTGTTCATCTAACAACAAATAAAAAATATCACTTAAACATCTAATTTTCTGATCAAATTTTATTTTCAGTTTTCCCATTTGCAAATAAAGTCTACATGATGCTAATGGAAAATCAAGAGTAATATTTTGCTAAATGTTGAAGAGCTACTACTAAACATTTGTTTTACTTAGTAAATTTGAGTTCACACTCAGTTTAACACAGAAATGCAATAGCATGGATGAAAACCGAATATGGTATATCAGAACCTTAAGAGTTTTTTTAATTCTTAAGAATTATGGTATTTATATTATGCTAACCTATCATCTCATTTTTAAATTACTATATTACATTAGTGGTAATAAATTTCTTAGATAAGTCTAAAAGGTGTCCATATTCAATAATATTCTTTCTCAGAAATCCATTTGTACATTGTTTTCTTCAAATGATGCATTCTTTACCTGCTCCACCATAACTTCATGACCTTGTCAGATAAGTTCTCATAAAAATTTTAATAAAGGTAAATTTAATGGATATCTAGAGTCTCTCAAAAGAAGATTCTGCCAATCATTATTTCTCAATTTGGTCCTTGGAATTCTTTTAAGGAGACTAAGATTTCTCTGTGAACTTTTTAAAAATGCCATGTGTTTATTTGATGTTAAAATAACATAACTAGAAAAGAGGTTGGGGATCATTTCCTCTTATAAATGAGTACTGTCACTCAATTTTGTTGCCTGTGTATGTGCCTGAATTTATGATTATTCTGTCAACAAAGACTATTCCTTGAATTGTAACTGCTTAGTGGAAAAGAAACAGAGATGGACTGCATTGCTAAGGGGTGAATCTGTGCCACGTGAAGACCAGATGACATCATGACAGGCCAGACAAAGATTTGCTTGTACTCCAACTTTTTTTTTAAAAAGTGGTAAAAGTGAGTCACCATTAAGTGTATTATAGGCATGCCAAACTCATAAGATTCTATGCTATGAATATTCTCGAGTGACAACTTCCTTTCAACCAAATGTCATCCATCACATAAATTAATGCCTCTAATATATGTTTTATTGGTTTTATATTTTTATACATTTGTATTTGTTTTATTTTATATAAGAATAATAAACAGTGGAAGTTGAAATCTAACTTCATGTTTACATATATTTAAATAATAGAATAAAAAGAAGTTGTGAACATTGAGTAGTACTTAGAAACTTTTTCAAAATACTATTGTAAAGCAAACTAGTTTCTGTAGCATAAGTTTTTCTTATTTAATTTGTATTTAGCTTTAAAAATGTTTTTTCAAACCTATTTTTTCTGCGGCTTAACAGAATTAGAACTGTTCTAGTTGCATTTCATGTATTAACTTGTTTATTCATCATGACAATCCTGTGAGATAAACTAACCCCATTGTGTAGATGAAGAAACTGAGGTATATACAGACAAAAACAAGACAAACCAAAACCTGCCTGAGGTCATCTAGCAAGTGACAGGGGAGGGTTCAAACCCAGTTACTACACCTCCTAAGCCCTTATATTTAACCTCTTAATTATACTACCACTGAACTTTATACGTCATGTATAAACTATGATTTCCCTGAAATTATTAAAATGCCAAAAATAACATTCTCAAACTTTTCAATGGTGTTTATGGGAAGAGAACACATTTGATTGCTCCTTAAAAATTCCATTAGTATTGCTTTCCAGGAATAAATTGTCTCTACCTTCCTAGCATTTACTTGCAAGTAAAATACAGCTTATTTTTTTAATTATCACTTATTTGAGTACTTTCTTATTTTAACAATGTCCACCCATAATGCCCTGGAAGTTGCCCAAACCACTCTGAGGATAAAGAAGTTTGCAGATAAAAAATTTTGGAGTCAATCATATATAGCTACATTTTTTAATGAGATAGAGTGAAGGGAAAGTGTACATATTGAGTACATTACATACCTGATAGACACATATTTTTACACATTGTCGTTGGTTTAGAAGAATCTATGGTTACAAGCAAATTCAAAATCATTATAATGAAGGTTGAAGAGCTGTGCAGCAACTGTGTCCAACTGCAATCCGTCAAAATCACAAGGAGAAATGAGAGGGAACTCAAATTAGGCAATCTGTTGAGAGTTTAATAAGGAGACTCTTTTCAAAGGAGGGGATGAGATCTGGGGAAATCATAAAAAATGCTGCATTGTTGGAGACTAGTAGCAAGAGGACATCTATACCATCTTAATCAAGAAGGTTGTGTGGGAGAACCATCACCAGACACACAAAGGGAGGGAGTCCTGTGGAAAGCCATCTGATGGAAATCATAACCTTTGGAAGAAGGAAGCACCAGTTTAACAGAGACCCCTCAGGAAGGCAGAAGAGAAAATAACACCTGGCCTCTCTCTCTATCCACCCTTCAGCTCTTAGTAGGGCTCTCATTGGCTTGTTGTTGTTGTTAGGTGCCGTCAAGTCGGTATCCGACTCATAGCGACCCTCTGTACAACAGGGGAAACACTATTGTCAGTGCTTCTCTGCTGTTCATAGGGTTTTCAATGGCAGATTGATTTTTGGGAGGGGGTTGCCAGGTCCTTCTCCCAAGCCTACAGCTTCTGGTGTTCCCAGGCGGTCTCCCATCCAGGTA
>VMDO01005975.1:0-56330 GCA_007922755.1 Pedetes capensis | reverse complement strand
GTTTAATCATCAACCCAAGCTGATTCATCATCAAATAGTTTTCCCCTAAAGGGCTCCATATCTGGAAATTTTGTTTAATTCACATAGCAGAGAAAGTTCTTTCTCACCAATACCTTCTTTACCCAAGTTGTGGTCCCAGTGAAAATTTGCCAGGCTATCCTATCTAAAATTGTGAACTCTCAATATTTTTTGTTCTCTTCTTTTTTGTTCACTTTGGTATCCTTAGAGCTTAGGATGGACCTGGCACAATTCCAAACATAGTTTATTAGTTGTGACTTTAGATAAGCTACTACTCAACCTCTCTGTGCCTCAATTTTCTTATTTATTGATGTTGTTGTTGTTGTTGTTGTTGTTGTTGTTGTTGTCATTATTGTTAGGTGCCATCAAGTTGGATCCAACTCATAGCAACCCTAGATACAACCAAAGGAAACATTCCCTGACACTGTGCCATGCCCAGCACCATGTCAGTGCTTCTCTGCTATTCATAAGGTTTTCAATGGCTGTTTGTTTTGGGAGTGGATTGCCACATCCTTCTCTCATTTTTGTGGTGCTAAAGGTCAAATCCAAGGCTGCAGAGAGCACAGAGTAAGCACTGAATCAACTGAGCTAAACCCAAGACCCCTTTCTTATCTTAAAATAGGACAATAAATACTCCATAGGTTTGTGGTGAGTACTAAATGAGCTAAAATATGGAAAGTGCTTAGAATGGTGCCTGGGACATGATACATGAATGTTAGGGTTACTAAAAGCCACCGAATTAGAATTTTTTATTTATGTTTGAGGATACTTAAAACACAAGCGGTCAATGTATCTCAAAGAAAATAATAAAAACTGGAATTTTTTTATTCTAATTTTTTTCTTTCTGAATCTTCTTTTTAAATACACATACAATGTATTCATAAAACATAAACCAACTTGAGTGCTCACATGCATTTTTCTGTGTGCATACAAAGTTGTAGGGTTTGCCATGCTAAACATTAATAAAGCAAAAAGGAAGAATGTCAGACTTCCTCTTTCTTTACAGGTATATTGAAAGTGGAAATTTGTCAAGTAGAATTGGTCTGTAGGAATTATAATTATTTAAGCAAAGTTGATATTTGATGAGGCTATCTCCTATCATTTAAAAGCAAGTAGTGATGACCATACTGTTGCAGATTTCTTAAATTTGTCAGTTTTTAGAATTAAACTTTCCTTATGATAAAATAAATCTATAAAATATTCAGTGTAATTCAAACAGACATTGTTCTTCAAAAAATGCTTTTTCAGCAAAAATAGCATTAGCCAAACTTAATAGAGTATGTCTAAATTCAAAAATTAAGTTTCAACTACCTCAGTGTTATAAGAGATTGAATATGGGGGAGAGTATGCCTATTTTAATGGTGAAGTCTGACTTTCCATCTTCCAAAAGAACAACTTACAGATGCTTTACATATAGAAGACAAGAAAATCACAAATGAATTATCTGGTTTTCAATAGCTCTATAACCTCTTTTCTGCTGATATATATATATATATATATATATATATATATATATATATCAACATACACACACACATATATATAAAACAATACACACACACATATACATGCTTGATTGCTATCCTGACCTATTAAAAATGAAATGCATTCTTTAATTAAATAAAGTGGCTTTTATCAAACAAGGATATCAAAACAGCTATCAAACTAAAATTATTACTTTAAGAAATGCTACACTTCTTTGAAATATTTGTGTGACTATATACACTTCAATGGAGTGAATCTTCTCTTAGAAAGATGAGTTGACAAAAATCTACTTGAAATTTGAAAAAGTAATTTGAAATAGCTTTGATTTTCACAAAATTTCCCAAATGTTGAATAATTATTATTTTAATCACAGAAATCAACAATGCTCTTCCTTTTTTTTTTTTTTTTTTTTTTGGCTATGATAAATTTACAACTACTTAGTGTCTTATTGCCTGCAGTTGTACCACTGTGGTGTCCGACCCATCAGATCTCAGAAGCTAAGCAGGGTCAGCCCTGATTAGTACTTGGATGGGAGCCTGCCTGGGAACACCAGGTCCTGTAGGCTTGGGAGAAAAGCCACAACCCACTCCCAAAAAATAATCAGCCATTGAAAATCATATGAACAGCAGAGAAGCACTAACAATACGTTTTCACCTGTTGTCTCTGGGGTGGCTATGAGTCAGACTACGACTATGAATTGGACACCAACAGGACAGCACCTAACAACAACAGCAGCATCTTATTATGGGTTTCTCTTCCTTTTCTATACTCATTCCTTCTCCTTTTCATTTTTCTTTCTCTCTTTCTTTTATCTTTTTTTTATACTAGGCATAATTACAATTAATAAAGCAAATTGATAAAATTGTAGTAATAAGTAGCATTTTCAAGTACTTTCTCTTATAGTCTCTCTTTACTTCTATTCCTACAACTCTTCTTCAACTTCATTTTCACTGTAGAAGTAAACTATAAAGACTATTAATTGAATCAGAACATTGGGATACCCTTAGAACTCTTTGAACAATTATGTAGGGTTTCTATCAATTATATCCAGTGTAGTCTTACATTCATTCATTCATTCATTCATTGTAAAGCACTGGTCCAGGCATGGGAGATTAGCAGGGAATGTGTCAGAAACCTCATCATGCAATCTCACCACTATGCTTTCTTCTTTCTCTTCTGGCTCAGTGAAAATAATATTAATTACCATGTATTAAGCGTGTATTGGGTGAAATTCACTCTGTGTTTAATAAGATTATCTATTTAATTCACATAAGCCAACCTGGCAAGTAAAAGGCAGTAAAGTATAGTCTGGTTCATCTCCTTGCTCAACTCTGTTATCTCTATTCCTTTGGTGAGTAATTTAACCTTCTTAGATATCAATTTCTTGTCTGTGGTGAATTAGCTACACACAAACTGATATACCAAAGGTACCTTCTTTTTGTCTGTAAATCAGGGAGCATGGTAGTACCTAGCACAGGATTCACACAAATATTAAATTAGTTGATGCATATAAAGTGTTTAGAATAATGCCTGTCTCAATAAATGTGAGCCATTTTTATAGTTGTTGTCTAATCAGTGAAGAAACTCATAGACTTTAGTAACCTAATCATGGTAACACAGCAACCAGAAGACCGAGCCAGGGCCTCTAAATCCTGGATTGACTCTGTGGAGGTCCAAGTGAGATTTTAACTATACCAGTTACCAATTTGCAACAGATATTCCCCTCTCAGGAAAATCAAAACACAAAAAAGAAAGAAAATGTTGCTCTCTGCATAAAGGTAAATGAGCTCTTTTTAATGGTCTAGTTCATTTGAGGAAAGAGTGGAGGGAGATATTAATGATTTTCAAATTATTTATTGAAAGCAGAACAGAGAAAAAAAGTCACAGAACATTTAGAGTTGTAATGGAAGTCAACAACATGATAGCAAGAATTCCTTTTATCTATTTACTCACTGCTCAGAACACAGGCACAACACGCAAAAGGAAAGAGCAAATTCATTGAGAGTCATCCTCAGACACAAGTAATTCAACTTACACTAAAACAATCACAGTCCAAGCCTAACTTTTGTCTTTTGGTAGTTACAGCTTCCTGGTCCTACTATTTTAGCACTTAAAGAAAACTAATAGTGTCATTTTGAATCAATTTATAGATTTTTTTATTTTTCACCAGTTTGTGGGGCCACAATAAATGTAGACATTAAGTCCATTTAGAAAGGAGAAAAGCAATTTAACTTCTAGAAACATATTTTTCCACACTTCTATAGAAAAATAATTCATGGGACTCAATGCTGATTGTCACTGTATTACCTTACAATGCCTCTATACTAATTTAAATCACTCATACTCAACAAAGGATTGCTTTTTCCTAAGAGTCTGATGATCAAGAAGTATGTATTCCAAGAGTACTTATGTAGATAATGATTTATATTACAAACATGTAATTTTGAAACAGACATTTCCATGAAAAGGGAATAAACTATAGACAGTTTTGTTCTCTCCCTTGATAAATATAATGGATGTTTTGGCAACTGTAATCCTTACATGATAAGATGGGTAGAAGAGATGAGGTAGCTGGAGCAATGAGTGATGCAATCAAGAAGCAAATACAAGTCAGCCAAACACATAGAAATAATATTTTGAGCATTTTTGTTGGTATACGTTCACATAACATTTCAGCTGGGTAATGTGAGGCTTTAACTTATGCATATCTGTGGGATAGAGGAATCTTTCAAGGAATGAAGGGAGATTTTATTTGAAAATATACAGTGGAAAATTAGTCCTCACAATGGGCTTCCTTTACAGAAAACCACTTGGTTAGCAGTATGTATTCCATCACACATGGTTTTCTCGGGTTTCTGTCAGCTAGCCTAAGTAGGAATAACAATTAGAGCACTGTGCAACAATACTTGCTTACTGTGGCACCAATTGAACCAAAATCCCCCCACCCAGGAAAAATACTTAAACAGAAAGCTATGACTATGACGTCTTTGACTACCACACCAGTGTCGAAGTACAGTGTTTCCACCTGAGCAAAAAAGTCAGCCACATCTGGAGTAACATAACTACTTGGCAACTTCTAGCAGATGTGGCCAAGGCATTTGAATAACCAAAAAAGAGAACAAAGCACACTTGAAAAGAATTTTACTCAGTCCAAGATTCTTTTGGAATGAATGAAGAAGATAAAGATTTTGATTGATACAGTGATGAATTTTGAGCCTAGAATGAATAAAATTACCCTCTATACATTTAAAAACAAATTCTGAGTGAAGAATATCTATAGGGGATATGATCAATGTAAAACGAAAAGCTTTTTATTCCACTGAGAAGATAATGATTTTATTTGGAATACATAGAATCTGAAATAGTCAATCATTAGGGCAAAACCATCTGGGAAAATTGCTTAACAGTGTCTACTAAAACCAACATGCTTCATGACTTAGAAATTCCACTCGAGTTTATCGCAAAAAGAAATACGTACAATATCCATTCAAAGTCTTATACAAGAACACTGATAACACTATTTGTAGTAGAAAAAATATAGAAAATACCCCAAAGGGCCACTCAAGAATAGACTAGATAGTGGTATGTCTATATAATGAAACACAAAATATAATAATGAGTGACTTTTTTTTGTTGTTGTTTTCATTTTTGTTTGTTTTTTGGGTTTTTTTTTCAGTACTGGGGGTTGAACCCAGGGGCTCGAGCTTGCATGCTCAGCAAGTGCTGGAACACTGAGCTGCACCTCCAGCCCATTTTTTTACTTTTTTTTTTTTTTTTTTTTTGAGACAGGGTCTCCCTAAATCACACAGACTGCCTCTGGTCTTGGGTACTTGCAATCCTCCTGCCTCTGCCTCCGGAGCCCCTGGGATTACAGGCATGTGCCACCATGCCCAGCTCAAACGAGTGAGTTTTTTATACATTGCTTAATGAATGAATCTTGCATATATGCTCTGTATTTCTACAATTCTATTTCTATGAGGTTGAAAACTGGCAGCTCATCTTTAATGTTGGAAATATGGGTACTGGTCACATTTGTGGGGTGTCGTGATGATCTGAGGCAGTTTCTGGAGTGCTGCGAATGTTCTGTTCCTTTATCTGTATACTAGTTACACATATGTGTCCACTTTGTGAAAGTTCATCTAGATCTTTATTTAGCATTTGTCCACTTTTCTGTTTGTATATTGTACTTTCATTACTTAAATACTTAATTACTTAATAAAAAGCAGACGCTGTATTCAAGTCTTGACTCCACATCTTATAAGCTGCATAACTTTAAGCAAGTTACATAATCTCTTAGCCCCAACTTTTCAATTTATAAAGCAAGTAGAATAATAGGGCCTACATCAAAGAGGTATTATAATTACATAAGGTAATGGAGCTGGCCAAAAAAAAAGTCAAAGTTCAATGAATGTGAGTTCTATTATTAGCCAGTGCATATTATGAGGCAGACTGGGTCCTCAATGCTGAGCTGTAGGAGAAAACAACCTGAGAGCTAGAAGGAACATCATGAGAGAGAAGGCTCATAGCAGAAAAGATAAGAAAGAAGACCATCACAAAGCAAGAGCTATCAACAATGCCAGGTGCTGCAGAGAGGTCAAGGAAGATAAGGCAGCCATTGGTGAGCTCTGTCTGAGCAAATCTAACTGAGTTGGGGCAGAAGTAAGACTGCAGTAAGTTACAGCATGAATGAGAGGTAAGGATATTGATATATCTATGAATAGCAGAGAGGCACTGACATAGTGTCAGGCATGGTGCAGTGTCAGGGAGTGTTTCATCCTGTTGTACACTATGAATTGGACCTGACTTGATGGCACCTAACAACAACAACAACAGTGTAAGTCTTTCAAGAAGGGTGGCTACATGGGGAAATAAAAGAGAAGGGAAGAGAAGGAGAGGGGAGGGGAGGGGAGAGGAGAAGAGAAAGGAAGGGAAGAAAAGAAAAGAGAAAAGAAAGAAAGAAAGAAAAAAGAGAAAAGAAAGAAAGGATCACAGGTAGAGGAGGATATGAAATTAAGGGAATATTTTAAATGACTATTTTTACATATGAAGAACTAATAGACACCAATTAAGAAAAAAGAGAGAGACAGGAAGATTGACAAAATCCACAAGGAATTGAAAGGAAATAAAAATCAAAGCACAAGATGGAGTCGTCTTCAGCAGGTTAAAGGACATCTTTTCTTTTGTATCAGGAGGAAAAGAAGAAAGAATGAGTGAGATGCTGAGCCACTGGTAGGCAGGTAGGCAGAATGTTGAAAGCTTTCTTATGAGTGAAGAAGCAGACAGCAGAAAATACTTTGAGAATTGATAGGATTTTTTTTAGGTGCCATCGAGTCGGTATCCAACTCATAGTGGATTGCCAGGTCCTTCTCCCATTTTTGCGGTACTGGGAATTGAACTCGGGACCTCAGAGACTGCAGCGCAGTGCTCTACCCACTGAGCTAAATCCCAGCCCGCTTGATAGGATAGAGGATATAATGAAATATTTTTGAAAAAACATTAAGGAGAATGGGAAAGATTAAAAGATTACTAATTTTTGCACTTCTGTCTTCATTGCAGGGTCATTCACAATGGCCAGGATATGGAAACAACTTGAGTGTCCATAGATGGACAAATGGATACAGAGAATGTAGGATATGTACACAAAGGAATATTATTCCCCTAGAAAGGAAAAAAGAAGAAAGAAAAGGAAGGAAGGAAGGAAGGAAGGAAGGAAGGAAGGAAGGAAGGAAGGAAGGAAGGAAGAAAGGAAGGAAGGAAGGAAAAGAGAGGGAGAGGGAAAGAAGGATGGAAGGAAGGAAGGAAGGAAGGAAGGAAGGGAAGGAGGGAAGAAAGGAGGAAGGAAAGAGAAAGAAAAAGGAAAGAAGGAATGAAGGAAAGAAAGAAGGAGAGAAAGAAGGAAGGGAAGAAGGAGGGGATGGAAGAAGGAAAGAGAGATCCTGTTATGTGGGACAGCATGGATGAATCTGGAAGACATGATGTTAAGCGAACTTACTAAGTCTGGCACAAATGTGTAAATGCTACATGGTCTCACTTATATGTGGAATCTAAGAAAACTAAACTCTCAGAAACAGAGACTAAAGTGGTGGAAGTTAGGGACTAAATGTAGGAAGTTAGGTAAGAATAGGCAACTGGGGAAATATTAATCAAAGGATACCAATTTTCAATTAAATAGGAAGAATAAATTCAAGAGATCTATTGAAAAACATGGTATTCAAAGTTAATAACAATGCATTCTTGAAAAGTGCTGAGTTCATTTTAAGTGTTCTCACCACAAAAAAAAATAGTATGTGAGGTAATGCTTATGTTAATTACCTTGATTTAGCTATTCCACTATGTATGCATATCCCAAAACATGTAGTGCACAGTAAATATGTTCAATTTTTATTCACCAACTAAAATTAAAATATGTAAATCAATAAATAAATATTGCCAAGCATTATTGAACTCCCAGGAGTGCTGTGAAGTATGACTTTTCATAGCAGCCCACTAGTGTGTGTGCTCTCCAATAGCACTTTGCACCTCTGAGCTATTCTTATAGTGAGTCTTTACAATTATTTTTACCACTCTATGTATAAAGAGAAGATAGTTAGCTTGATCTAGGTATTAGATTTTTGCAACATTAAAACAAGAAAAGACTCATAGCTTGTAATGACAAAAACTCAGTTCAAACTAGCTTATACACATAAGAAAATTGATTGATCTATATAACAGGAAATATCAAGGTATACCTGGTTCCAGGAGGTTGACCATTGTCATCAGCGATCCATCTTTTTCTTCTCCACTTCTTGACTCTGCTTTCTTCTCGGTTGGCTTCTTCTTTAGGAAAGTTCTTCCATATTGGAGGTAAAAGAGGACAGGTGAATTTTAATGCATTGTTACAGTAACTATCTCCCCAAAGCTGCCACTCTCCAAAAAAATGAGCACATCTTTCTCATTACTTTTAGAAATTATTATAGGAATGACTCTCATTGTGCCTTCTTGAAACATAGGCTTATCCCTAAGTCAATGAATATGGCCTTGGAAATGGAATACCCTGATTGGCCACCCCTGGAGCTGGTAGGTGTAGTCAGTCCCACTCAACCTTATGCACTAGCAGTGTAAGAAGGTTTGCATTTTATTTCTTAGTTTTTCTTTTTTTCCAAAATGAAGAGATGCATGGATGGCTGACAAAACAGGAAGGGAAAAAAAGGAACAACGGAAAAGTCTATCATTTATCCTTATTCATTTTACTTTCCAAGTGTCTCCTTACAATTCAAACCAAATATTGTCTTTTAACAGCAAGACTTAACCTTATATATTTATTTATATATTTTGTACTACTGGGGCCTCATGCTTGCATGCTTTGCAAGAGCTGGACCACTGAGCAGCAATCTCCGCCCATTTTTTTTTACATTTTTTGAGACAGGGTCTCACTAAATTATGCAGAGTGTCTCTGGTCTCGAACTTGCGATCCTCCTGACTCCATCTCCCAAGTCGCTGGGATTACAGGCATGTGCCACCATGCCTGGCTTAACCTTACACATTTAAACTTAATCATATACATTTTACTTTTTAAAAAAATCTCCTTTTATTAGTAGATGGTGATGGGATACAGAGTAATAGAGCATTGGCTTTTTCCATTATGCATCCTTTACATTACTTCTGGCAATACTTTCATCAACCCACAGAGTTTATGGAGTCTTATGGCTAATATGTAGTAAAACTCAAATGCATATTTGGATTATACTCCCCTATTTTTCCAGTGTACTCATGAAGTTGTGCTGTTTACATTGAGATCATCCTCTCCCACTTCATCCATCCACATTGACCCTCCTCCCTATCCCACCTCCCACAATCTTTGCTTCCATTGACTAGCTCCCTCCCTCCTTCTTTCTACTCTTTATATTGTTCCTTCTTCATTAAGTTTAATTGTGCATTTTTTATAAATAAATTTATGTGTAGGATTTTTTCTTCATTTAAATATGATTCAGCTCCCACATATAAGTGAGAACATACCGTATTTCTCTTTTTGAGTTTGTGTTTGTTTGCTTAAGATGATGTTCTCAAGTTCCATCCATTTTGCATTATTTCATTTTTTATTGCTGAGTGGTATTCCATTGTGTATATGTACCATAATTTTTTTATCCATTCTTCTGTTGATGAGCACCTTGGATGGTTCCATACCTTGCTATTGTGAAAAGTCCTACATTGAATATGGAGATGCAGGTGTCTCTGTGATATAATGACTCATCTCCCTTTAGATATATTCCCTGTAGTGGTATAGCTGGGTTATATGGCAGTCCTATTTTTGCTTTTCTGATGGATCTCCATATTGACTTCCAAAATGGTTGAACCAATTTACAGTCCAACAGTAAAAGAAGGTTCCTTTTTCTCCACAGCCTCACCAGCATTTGTTATTATTTGTTTTGTTGATCTTAGCTATTCTCACTGGAGTTAGGTGGAATCTCAGAGTTGTTTTGATTTGATTTTCCCTAATGGTTAGGGATATTGAGCATTTTTTCATGTCCTTCATAGCCTTACAAACTTTTTCATTTGAGAACTGTCTGTTCAGTTCCTTTGCCCACTTGTGTATTGGATTATAATACTTAAGAAGCAAAAACTTTTCAATCAATTCAATTTAATTAACTTCTTAATTATTCTCAAAATGGTAATGAAGAGTATCAAACATCATTGTCAAAATATCTCAAATATAAGGATATAAGTAAAATATGCAGGAATATTGCATACATATATTAGTCTACCCATATTTCAGTCTACAGCCATACCACCTTGGTATCTGATCCTGTCTGATGTTGGAAGCTAAGTAGGGTTGGGCCTGGTTAGTCCTTGGATGAGAGACTGCCTGGGAATACCAGGTGCTATAGGCTTGAGAGAAGGACCCAACCCATTAGGCCACTCCTGAAATAATCAGCCATCGAAAACCCTATGAATAGCAGAGAAGCACTGACAATACTGCCAGGCATGGCACAGTGTCAGGTAGTGTTTTGTTCTATTGTTCACAGGGTCGCTATGAGTTGGACCGACTTGACTGCACCTAACAACAACTTGTATTTTAGCAAATATATATTGATAATTTAAGTTGAATTGATATTAAACTTGGGAGTTAATATAAGTTGGACTTTTTTTAACTTCTTCTTAGATTCCTTTCATATTTTCCAATGCTCTGGAGGCAAAAACTAAGTGCCTTAATGTGGCACATAGAGCTTTGCATAGTCTAGCCCCTTACTTCCCCTCATTATGTTAGACCCTGTTATGTGCTGTCCCTGATGTAGCCTCACTGGCCTTCCCTCTGTAATTCCTACAGATAGGATAACTTCCTACTACAAACCTATCACACGTGCTCTTATCTTTCTTTTTTTTCTTTTCTTTCTTTTTTTTTTTTGGTACTAGGGGTTGAACCCAGGGCCTTGCGCTTGCATGCTTTGCAAGTGCTGGACCACTGAGCTGCACCCCCCAGCCCTTTTTTTCTTTTTCTTTTTCTTTTTCTTTTTTTTTTTTTTAACTTTTTGAGACAGGGTCTCACTAAGTTACACAGACTTCCTCTGGTCTCAAACTTGCGATCCTCCTGTCTCCGCATCCCAAACCACTGGGATTATAGGTGTGCACCACCACGCCGGCCCATGCTCTTATCTTTGCCTGGCAAAAAAATGTTTTCATCGTGCTTAAAGCTCCAATCTTCAAAGAAGCCTTTCTTTACATCTTTGACATATCAACTCACCCATTAGATTAATTTTCAATATTCATATGACTCCACTGGATACTTCTCCCTAATATGCCTTATAACATCTGTGGTTTTACAGTTGTTTATGTGACTACTTGATTATACTCTGTCACACTCATTGCATTATAAACTCCAAGAGGACAAGGAAGTATGTTTATTTTTGCTCACTGTTGTAACACTAATACTCAATGCACTGCTGGTACCCCATAAAATGAATTTATTAATTTATTAATTCTGTGTGTGTGTGTGTGTGTGTGTGTGTGTGTGTGTGTTACTAGGGATTTGAACCCAGAGCCTCATACATGCAAGCATTCTACCACATTTTACTTTTCATTTTGAGACAGGGTCTCACTAAGTTACATAGGCTGCCTCTGGCCTAAAATTTATAATCCTCCTGCCTCCACCTCTTATCTCCAAAGTTGCTGGGATTATAGGTATGTGCCACCCTGCCTGGCAATTTATTAATTCTTGACATAAAAAAAATATACTCTTAGTGAAGTGTCATGGTACACATCTGTAATCCCCACCTACTCAGGGGGTTGAGGTAAAAGGATCACATGTTCAAGGCCAGAGGCAGTCTGTACACTTAGCAAGACCCTTTCTCAAAATTAAAACTAATAGAGGGGCTGGAGGTATGGCTCAGTGGTGTGGTTGCCTAGCATGCAGGAGGCCCTAGGTTCAACCCCTAGTACTGCAAAAAATAAAAAAAAAAAGATGGAAATAAATAAATTCTTTTAAAATGCTCCCATGGTTTCCCAAGAAAGAAAGACTATAAGATAAAGTATTTTCACTAAACTCAAGATTTTACCTTAAAGATAAAAAAGGTATAAGTTTATATTTACTAACATTTACTTTTTAATCATTGGTTGTATATGTTTGACCATTTTTTTCCAAGCCATTTTTGGGGAGTCAACATGCTGAATGATATGCTTATTCTCCGTCCACTCTTACCAGGGAGTTATTCACCATACAAAAATAAAAATTCATGCATAATGAAAAATTTAGACCTGATCACTGCTTAACACTAATTATATGCAGTATAATTATCTGTTTAATAGCAGATGCTATATATGTCTTGGCATCAACATTATTGTTTAGATACTACTGATTCTCCATGAAAAACATCTCTTCACTTTGTACCCTAGAGAACTCATTATCTCTCCAGGGACAGATGGAGATTTATATATAAAAATTGATAACGGCCCTCTTTGCAAAATTAAAGATGTTGGCCAACTCCTTTCTTGGCAGCTGTCCAATTTGCATAATTGCATTTGCCTTTTTAAATTTCCCCTCAAACTTCAGTTGAATAAGGTGTTCCTTTGCATTTGCATTTTGAAAGGCTTAATTGTGCTACATTAAACAGCTGCCACCAGCTGCAGCCTTAGACCTGGCTGGTATTGGTGAACTTTCTGTGTGTAGGCAAACCACATTGAGAGTTTCCCAGTCAAAGAAGTCCATCAGTATTCATGGGCTTATACAAGCAAAATGTTTAGATGTTATGCAATTCAATTAGTTGCAATGAGAATTCCTAAAGTAACTTTCCCACAACACTACTCAATAGTTAACAGTACATTAGATAGCACTTGCTTACTAAGGTTTGTGCTTAGAATGGCATTGCACCTAACAGCCAGGGAAACAGGGTGTGAGTAGGTTTTATTCCTCTTACATCGACCAAAGACTTTGATGTAACATCTAATGTCAATGAACGTTCAGAGGTCTGCAACAGATAAGAGCCTCTTATACTCCAAGACCTTCTATGCCAATTGGCACCTTCTGAAAAAGGAACCACATATAGCTCCTAACATAAGATTGACTGAGATCAGTGCATGGGATCAGACTATTCAGACCTCAACCAATCTGTTCCATGGATAGGCTGAATCAAGAGCTTCTTAGGGAGACTGGAACAAAAGTTTTGCACACTAAGCTCTGTATTGTATGATAGCTAACAACTCTATCAGATGCTCTAGTTTAGGAGGTTTCCACTCATTCAATTAATATATGCTGGGAATACTGAAGAGTGATTGTAGTTTTCTGTACTCATGGAGATTACTAATGGGAAGCCAAACTGTCAAATAATTACATGAAGGAGTAAACATTTGCATTCCAACATATGTGCTATGAAGAAATGAGGCAGAATGCTATTAGAGTCGGACCCAATATGAGAAGTTTAAGCAAGTCTTATCAGAGAAAGTGAGGCTTCAGCTGACAATTACAGAAGTAAGAGCTAAAAACCTGAAGAATAGGAGAGAATTCTTTCTAGTAAAGAAACCAGTATTGTGTGAATCTTGGTAAACCCTAGAGAAATGAGAAAAGAACAAAATTTCAGGTGCCACTGGAAGATAGGAATCTAGAAGAACAGAAAGTAAGGGAAGTTATGAAACACAGGTAGAAGCCAAACCATTACAAACCCTTGAAGGTCATGCTCATTAGCTTGTTGTTAGGTACCGTCAAGTCGTATCCAACTCATAGCGATCCTCATAGGGTTTTCAATGGCAAATTGTTTTCCAGATTGCCTTGGGAGTGGGTTGTCACGTCCTTCTCCCATTTTTGTGGTGCTGGGAATCGAACTCAGGACCTCAGAGACTGCAGAGCAGTGCTCTACCAACTGAGGTAAATCCCAGCCCTGCTCATTAGCTTAACCTCCATCAAATACAACTATGGAAAGTCACTGAATTGATGGGAGTCAGATATAGAAAGGAATTCCTACCCTCACAATTGCATTTCTAAACATTGCTCTAGCTACAATATAGTAAACTATGGAAAGAGGAAGAGTGGATATGGGGAAAACAAATAGAATGACTTTGCAGGAGCCTAGGCTAGAAAAAATAGTATGGGAAAGAAGGGTGGGAGTAGAAAAAGAAAATGAAGGAGATAAACTTGACAATTTGTTGATTGGTGAGTTTTTTGGTAGTGAATAGGTAATTGAGTATAAGGATGAAGAACTCAGAAGTCTACTCTGGAAATATAAATTTGGGAATCACCAGTCAATTGATAAAAATTGAGACGTGGATATCAAAAATATTATCTAGAGAGAATATGTGATATACAAAAATGCACTGCTCAGGTCTCCCTCCAACAAATATTTGATGTCATATTGACAGAGAATGAGATTAGTGGATAGCCCCTAGGTCTCAGGTCTTTCCATGCCTGCTTTATCTGAGAGAGCCACCTCACAGAACCTCATTTCTTTTCTGGACTCCCCCACCCCCACATCTGATTAACGACAAAGCAGCAATATGAAGGTCTAAACACTTCAATCCAAGGTGGGTTGAGCTCATGATGCAGAAAGTTTCCTGGCTTGGCCAAAGCTTTGTGAGGTCTGTGTCCAAGTTCAACTCCTTTTTTCACCTTCCTTCCATAAATTCTGATTCACAATAAACATCTTACACTTTAAACTCTATCTATAGATAATCTAATGTGTAACAAAGTATAAAATGGAAACAGGAAAGTCCTTACAACCCTGGATAGAGAAGGCCAATTATTCAAAGTAACAGAGAAGAAAAAGCTAGAAGTAAGAAAGAAAACTCAGATAGCATGATGTCTCAGGAGCCAAAACAAACAGAACATGTTAAGAGAGAGAGAGAGAGAGAGAGAGAGAGAGAGAGAGAGAACACAAGAATGCTAGGAAATCAGAAGTAAATTCTGGAAAATATCCATGAGAAGCTGGATGTAGTGGCATATGCTTATAATTGAAACAACTTGGCAGGTAGAGGCAGGAGGATCATGAGTTCAAGGCCAGAGGCAGCCTGTGTATTTAGCAAAACCCTGTCTCAAAATAAAAAGTAAAAAATGGGCTGGAGGTGCAGTTCAGTGTTAAAGTATTTACAAAGCATGTGTGAGGCCCTGGATTCAACCCCTCAGTACCACACGAAAAAAACAATGTCTATTAGTAAATCATTGAGGTCATCGGTGACCCTAGCCAAAGTTGTTTTAGTGAACTGAAAAATTGGAAAAGGCTGAGAAGTGAGTTACAGATAAGAGAATGAAATTACCAAATACTGAGAGCTCTTTAGAAAATTTATATTGAAAGAAATAGAAAATAAAAAGGAGTTGGGTAATGTGGAACTCAAGAAAATGTTGTTTTTAAGATAGAAGAGACATGAAAATGTTTAAATGTAATTGGAAATAACCCAATTGAGAAAGGTATGTTGAATAAATAGCAGAGTAAGGGAACACTGGGGAAAGAAACTGATAATGTAAAGTTGATCATGTAATGAGAAGGCCTGAGGGGATGGGATCCAAAGCACAGGTGAAGAGGTTGGCTTTAAATGAGAAGAAGGGTAGTTTGTACACTAAAATAGAAGAGCATGGGTACAGATGGAACTGTATGGATTTGGTAGCAAGAAGCTGAGGGAGTTCCCATCTGATGCCTTCTATTTTCTTCAGGAAGTAGGAGGTGAAGTCATCTGTTGAGAATGAGGATGAGATAAGAAAATTTGAGATTTGAATAGAATGTAGAATTTTTAAAACAATTGTTCCAGAAAGGGAAGAAAATTCACCAGGGAAACATGGAAGAGTTGGCAGGCTTAACAGGCCCCAGTGTATTGGCAGTGATCTCCTCTGCTGGGGAGGGGGTGATTTTTGTGGCAACACAAGGCTGTTCAGGTACAGACACAGAGAAGGCATACAAGTGTGTGCATTCAGGGTTGGGTTTATCAGACAAATGAAAACAAAAGTTTAGGAAAGAAGCCCAGGGGAGTGAAGAGTATTGGGGAGAGTGTTGTTCACATGATGGACTGAAGGGTTGAAATTACATAATGACAATGACAGTGAAAGGACAGAGAAAGATGAAAAGGTGGTAGTTGATGGGATGGAGGGAAATAAAGGGGTCAGCACATGAGGGTAATTCTTCTCAATATTGGGGGATCTTGCTTATACCAAGAATATGATTTGAGTCTGGCGGGGGGGAGCCCAAGATTCTGCATTTCTAACAAGTTCTCAGGTAATGCTGATACTGCTGGTCTGAAGACCAAACTGAGTAAAAAGGCATTGGAAGTTCAAATAAGATGAATTAGAATTTGAAAAGGAGAGTACAGAAAGGAAAAGGGAGGGAAGGAGTGAAGGAGAGAGGGAGGGAGGGAGGGAGAGAGAGAGAGAGAGAGAGAGAGAGCACGCCAAAGCTGCTAGCTGCTGTTTTGGGTCAGGATTGTTGTAGCTGAACTCTGAACAGTAGTGAATGGGATTCCACTAAGTACACTCCATACAACTACTAAGAAGGCTCCTTCTCATGCATTTCCTCCTCTTACATTTTTTCCAATAACCCCATTTATATGAAATTACTCAAGTTACTCCCTGTCCTGGCTACATGAACAAATCTAACTAAAGGAAATGTTTTTCTATTTGAGTGAGATTATGGTTTAGTAACAATGATAGTGGTAATTCACACTTTTACCAGGGACATAGAAAAGGTTAGACTCATTTTTAAAATAACTCTACTAAAATTAGAATTTTAAGATAAGCTTCAAACACATCCCAGAAGTGGCAGGGTACCCAGACTGACAGGATAGGCCAATTTATAAGGCAATTTTTAAAAAAAGGGAGGGAGGGAGGGAGAGAGAGAGAGAGAGAGGAGATTAGAGTAGGGGGCCAGGGGCGTGTAAGCATATGAGAATAATGAGGGGAAATGGAGACCATTAGAACTTCTGCAAAGCAAGACCCTGATCTAACTTAAAAGAAACTGAAGTCTACATGGCTCAGAAAGAATTATTTTACCTCAGGGTCAGGTGATATACAGGGGTCTGCAAAAATACCTTTTTCTATTCCTACCTTGAACTAAACATTCTCAAGAAATTTTAACTTCACTTTGGTTCCTAAGTAAGTAGATAAAAATTTTCTCCTTTGGAGAGAGATAAATTGCTAAGTAGAATCAAACTTTGGGACTCATAGTCAATATCAAAAAAATAATAAAAGTGATAAAAAAACTATATTTACAATTCAAGGTGAATCAAAAACAATATTTGTAACTCAAGCTTAGGAGAAAAAATAAGGTTAGGTTAAAATGTGGGGTTATTAAATATTAATAATATCTAATTTTATGGTTTAACATTGTGCTTGATGTTTGATTTTAAGTTTTATCCCAGAAATGACCCTTTCTTGGAAATGTCATAACTAAATTGTAGTAAATGCTTGTTTTGAAGAAAAATTTCTAATTTTTATGGGAAGAAAATAAAAACTGAACAGAAGAACAGGCTATAACTATACCTCTAAAACCAAACCTTCAAACTGAACTCTCTGGATCACTTATAAATCCCTTACCTGATCGTTGTTGTTGTTAGGTGCCCTCAAGTCACATCCGACTCATACCAACCCTATGTTCAACACATGAAGCACTATCCGACACTGTGCCATGCCTAGCACTACTGTCAGTGCTTCTCTGCTATTCATAGGGTTTTCAATGGCTGATTGTTTTTGCCAGGAGGCTGCCAGGTCCTTCTCCCAAGTTTACAGCACTCAGTGTTCCCAGGGGGTCTCTTGTTGTTAGGCATCCGAGTCATAGCAACCCTGTGTACAACAGGAGAAACATTATTGCCAGTGCTTCTCTGCTGTTCATAGGGTTTTCAATGGCAGATTGATTTTTGAGAGTGGGTTGCCAAGGTCTGTCTCCCAAGCTGACAGCACCTGGTGTTCCCAGCCAGTCTCCCATCCAAGTACCAACCAGGCCTGACCCTGCTTAGCTTCTGAGATCAAACAAGATCAGACACCAGGAGGCTATGGCTGCAGGCACCCTTTACCTAGGCACAGGTAAGTAATAACTATATATAAATAATAAGTCATAGTAATAAGCTTTCTGGCAACTATTCAGGAAGTAACAAGCAGTGTTGTGTAAACTGCCCTTGCAAACCAGAAATATGTAATGAGATGATAAATTGCACAAACATAAGAGGATTTACTTGTTATTCAGCAATAGCTTCATTGCATTAACCTGAATAAATGAGAAATATAGTCACTTCTGACAAAATACCACACTTGCACAGCAAGTATAGCAAGTAATAGGTTTGCCTGATGCTCCACAAATCACACTGAGTAGACAAATTCTCATCCCATGGTTACTCTTGCAAAACCTATAACTTCTAGACAGAACTCATTATTTAGTATAAAAATTTATACTTCAAGATATATAAGAACAATTGAATTTGGCTACTGGTTGTTCTGATAAAAGCATTTGTAGTGGCTGTCCAAAAGGAGCTGATTACCTAGATTCTTGCATTTAAAAATCTGTTTCTCATAGCTACCTAACTCCACTTAGGAAGAAAACCTTATCGGTACCATCAAATGAGTCAGTTCTTTCTTGATGAATTAGATTTACCTTGACAAATTACATTCCCAATACTGTGCTACTCACTGTGTTATGTTGTCAAACAATTCCAGGGCATACCCTGATAGAAAGATTTATATGACATTTTTATGGAAAAAAAATTCCTTACAGGCATATTCTCACCTTAAAGGGTAAAACTGCAAGTTTCATACATTCAGATTTAGAAGAAAACTTTGCACAAGGAATAGAAAAACATCAAATATTCTCTCTCTTTCTCTCTCTCTCTGTGTCTCTCCCCCCCCCCTTCCTGCCTCCTCCCTCCCTTTCTAATATCCTGGTTAAAATAAGGACTATGTTTTTGGTTTTATGAGTTTTATTTTTAACCTTTCAATAAATTACCTGATGCTTTACCTCATCATGTACTCAAAATAGGGATCACAAATTAAAATACCTACAGAGGTTACAGAGATAAAGCAAAGGAGTGAAGTCATTCCTATCAAGTTTAGGAAAATATGCATGGTGAGGACTTGGCAACTTGTAGAGGACATGACCCACTGAAGGGTCTTAGTATTTACTTACCTCCAGGCAGTTGTCACATACAAAAATGCAGGCCTACTATTGCCAGATGTTACCAATTTTTAAGATAAATTGTAAATCTGAATTTTATGTGCTGTCTCCTGCATTTGCAATTTGGCAACAACTCAAACATTGTTTAGAAATGTATGGGGACATCTAATCAAGAGAGTTTAGTGAGTCCATAAGTTACCACACCCGCTATTTTAAACACCCAGCCATGATTGGCAATAAATAAAAAGATGAAAGCATTATGACATTAGCTGGGTACAAAATCAAGATAAATATCTCCATGAACCAGAAACAGAATACAAAGCCAATGCAGTAAGCAAGAGATGAGTGGCCAGATCCAGGCAGTCTGCCTGAAGCTGCAGCTGGGTTGGGACTTCTATAAACATGGAAGAGGCTTAAAAACCAATCCACTTGCTGCTAGGAATTGTGATTTATTAGAAAATGTTGGACCTGAGCAAGTAGGAGGCAAAAGACATTGTCTTAAGACCAGGGCCAAGCCAAAGATGCTGTAGCTCCATAAATATACCTGCATTATTCCTAGATATGGATCAGAAGCCCCCCCCAAAATTATTTAGATTTATAGATATTGCTTACCAGATTTGTATGATCCCTTAATCATAACCTTTTTTATTCATCTAATAATTTATTCAACAACTATATTTTGAGTAGCTACTATATGTCAGGTTTCAGCTAAGCTTCCAGACTAAAACAGACTAGAAAGAAGGACCAGGCAGCCCACTTCCAAAACAATTAGCCATTGAAAGCCCAGTGAATAGCAGAGAAGCACTGTCAAATATAGTGCTGAAAAATGAGCCCACTAATCTGGAAGGCAGTCTGCAGCCATACCACTGTGGCATCCAATTCCATCAGGTCTTTGAAGCTAAGCAGGGTCAGGTTAGTCCTGGTTAGTACTTGGATGGGAGACAACCTGGGAACACTATGTGCTATAGGCTTGGGAGAAGGACCTGGCAACCCACTCCCAAAAAACATCAGCCATTGAAAACCCTATAAATAGCAGAGAAACATTAACAATGCTGTTTTGCCTGTTGTGTGTAGGGTCGCTATGAAACTGACTGGATAGTACCTAACAACAACAACAATCTGGAAGGCATTCAAGAAATGACTAGGGAAGAGTTACCTCCTCAAATTAGAGTCCACTACAGTGACAGGAATGGAGTAAAGCCCCTGAGACCTCCTTTAGCTGACATGGCATGACTCAAAAGGAGAAGAAACAGGTGGCTGCAACAATGGGCTCAAACACAAAAAGATCATGTGCATGGCATAGTGTTGGATAGTGTTTTGTTCTGCTGTACCTAGGGTCACTATGAGTCAGATCTGACTCCATGGCATCTAACAACAATAACTATATGTCAGGCAGTGTTCTAGATGCTAGAGAAAAATGAGTGAATAGAACAAAGTATCTCTTTAGTTACTTTCATGTCCCTGTGATCAAAATACTTAACAGAAAAACTTAAGGAAGGAAAAGTTTATTATGGCTCATGGTTGCAATGCGTTAGTTCATGTTCATTTGGCCCTATGTGCTTAGGCAGGACATTTTGGTGGAGGGAGTATGTGGCAGAGGACAGCAGTTCACATCATCGTGGATAAGGAAGCAGAGAGAGAGACAGGAAGCAGAATTTAAGTATAATCTTCAAAGGCTCACCCCCCGCCTTCCCGTGATCAACTTCCACCAGGTAGGCACACCTCCCAAAGGTTCCACAGCCTCACAAAATAGTGCCACTAGCTCAGGACCAAGTGTTCAAGCATGAGCCTTAGGGGACTTTTCAAATTGAAACCATAACCCTATCCTATTGAGTTTACTTTTAATTGAGAGGTCAGGGCCAGTGTGGGAAACATCACAAATAAACAAGTGGATATATAATATGTCAGAGGGTAAAACTTCTAGGAATAAAAAATAAACTAAGATAAGAAGAAAAAGCACCAAAATGAAAGGAAGGGTGCCAATTTATATAAAATGTGCTAGAGAAGACCTGGTAAGAATGTGACATTGGAACAAGCTAACTCTATAGATACATGGGGAACAAGTGTCCTGAAAGATAGCACAGGAAGTTAGAACAGGAGCATGCATGATGGATTCAAGGAATAAAAAGGAGACTAGGTGATGGGAGAGAAGTGAGCAAGAGTGATGAAGGCAAAAGTTAAAACTGTAGCAGGACAGATTGTATGTAGCCTTCGAGGCTTTTTTCCTCTTTTCTTTTTAATTGATAAATAAAATTATATATATTCATCATTTATAACATTATGTTTTCAAGTGTATATATACATTGTGGAATGGTTAAATATAGCTAATTAACAAATGTATTACCTCCCAGAGTTATTATTTTTGTGGTGAGAACACTTAAGATCCGCTCTCAGTATTTTTCAAGAATACATTATCATTAGTTGTAATCATAATGGTGCACAAAAATTTCTTTAATTTATTTCTCCTGTATAACTGTAAAGGGCTGTGGTTTAGCTCAGTTGGTAGAGCACTGTCTGCGTTCTCTGAGACGCTGGGTTCAATCCGTAACACTACCAAAATGGGGGAAGTATCTGGCAGCCCACCCCAAGACAATCTCAAAACAATTAGCCAATGAAAACCCTATGAATAGCAAAGAAGCATGACATAGTGTTCAGCATGGCTCAGTGTCAAGGAGTGTTGGACCCCACTGGACAGCACCTAACAACAACAATGCTTAGCTGTAATTCTGTTTCCTTTAACCAAAAACTCCCCAATGTTCTACCCTCCTAACCTCCTTAGCCTTTGGTAACCACCATTCTACTCTCAACTTCTATGAGATCAATTTCTTTAATTTTTGGCTTTTATTCCCAGTGAGGTGAAAGGCTACTGGGGGAGAGACTGTTGAGGAGAGAAGAAACTTGATGCCATTTATACATTGAAAATGTCACTCTATCAGTCAGCTGGGGCATTGCTGTGATAAAGAAACAGACCAAAACAAACTTATGGAGGGAGAAATTTATTGGAAGATCACAGTTAGAGGATCATGGCCCACCGTGGTGGCAGAGCAAGTAAGGCAGCATCAGGTGGCAGGGCCCCTTGCAAATAAGCTCATGGCCTAGCAGGTCAGGAACAGAGAGCAGAGGACTGCAATCTGTGTAAACCCTCTGAAGGCCCACCCCCAGGACACTCCCTCCACAAAGCTAGACTCCCACTTCCCAAAGTTCCATGTCCTCCAAACAGCACCACCAGCTGTGACCCCAATGTTCAAACACATGACCTTTTGGGGACACTTAGATCCAAGCCAAAACAGTCACTTTGCAACATTGGTGAGAAAAAAACTGGACTGAAAGGTGAGAAAGATTAAAAAAACAGAAAAATTTAAAGGTTCTTCAAGTAACGCAGATCAGAGAGGATAAGGGCTTGGACCAGGGTGGAAGCAGTGGAGGTGAGGATAAGTTATTAGAGTCTGAAAATATGTTGAAAATAGAAATAAGAGGGTTGTTTAGGATCAAACAGAGAGTGTAAAAGAAACAGGGAAGTAAAAAATGATTACAGACTTTTTGGCCTTCATAGCTGGAAGAATGATATTGCCATTTATAGAGATTGGAAAGTATGCAAAGAAGTAAGGCTTATGCTTGGAAGCTACATAAGAATCAGAGTTGAAGTTCTGGGACATGTTAAGTTTGTGGTATATCCTCTATATACCAGATATCCCAGTGGAAATTTCTAGTAGGAATCCCAAGGGAGAAGTACAGGCTATGGAACATAATTTAAGAGTCATCAGTGGAATAATGTAATTTAAATCCCTGAGACTAGATGAAATCAGAGGAGAACATGTAGACTTATGAGTCAGTCCAAGTAGCACACTCCAATCATACAATTTCAAAAGAATTCAACAAATTGTCTACTTAAATGGTGTGGAAGAATTTATAGTATAGAATAAAGAAAAATGCACTGTCCCAGAAGCAGGCCACCTAAAGGGTTCAGGGGAAGGAGGAGTTACTGCGAATTCAGAGTTGTTAATTGAATTGAGATGTTCCTCCTGAAGAGAGCTGTAACCTTTAGTCAGTGAAGGCAGCCCAGCAGTAAGGAGGCCAGAGGAATAAATAATCCATTCTATTCTCTTTCCAACCTCCAACAGGATGACAGGAAGGTAGGAGCAAGGGAATCTGTTGATTTAATGTGGTCAAATCATGTTGTAGGGCATAAATCAAAGAAGAGAGAGAGAAAGCAAATTCAGAGAGGCAAATGGAGGATATCCACTACAATAGATAAAGAAAAGAGGCCCAGGAGTAGAACCCTGGGGAATTCCAGTTTTAAGGGTCAAATAGATGAGGATGAGCAGTATGGTAGGCTGAAGTGTAAAAGGATTTCTGCCCTTACTGCTCATGCCTTATAATACCCCACACCTTGAGTGTGAGCAGGACTTATGACTTGCTTCTATCCAATAGGAAGTGAGGCAATTTCAGTACACAATTAAGGTTTAAATCTATTTGTTTTGAGTAAGTCTGGTAAGTCAAGAGGTCCTAAAATGACAGAAGGGAGTAATAGGCTGTTCCAAAGATTAGAGATTCTCCTTGTGGTCTTGATGACATAAACAACCACATTGGAAAAGCCCATGTGGCAAGGAATTGTGTATGGCCTCCAGGACCTGAGTGTGGTCTTTAGCTAATAGCCAGCAAATAGCCAGGACCTTCAGTCATACATCTCCAAGAAAATGAGCTTGGAAGCAGAATCATCTCCAACTGAACATCCAGATGAGAATGCAGTCCGGGGAACCCCTTGAGTACAGACAGTGTCATGTGAAATTGATCCAAATTGATCCATGGGATTGATCCATGGGATTCTTAGCCCATGGAAAATGTAAAATAATATGTGCATTGTTTTAAGCTGGTAAATACATAGTGATTTCTTACACAGCAATAGAAAACTGATATAAGGAAGTACCAGCAAGAAAGACTGAGAAGGAAAATGAGTAAACAGGAAAACCAAGAAAGTGGTGTCCCAAAAATAATAAATTGAAAAAAATATTTCAAGAAGGTATTTATCAGTTGTGTCAAACAATTTTGATAGTTCAAGTCAGATGATAACTGATCTTTAGAATTTAATAGCATGGAGCTAACTGGTGCCTTTAACAAGCAAATGAGGAGAAATCCTGATTAAAGTAGATCCAAGAGAGAATGGAGGGGGAAAAGTGAGCTGAGTTATAAGTAAAATTTTCCATAAGCTTTGTTTTGAGCAACAGAAAGTTTTGCTATGAGAAGCAGTAACTGGAGGAGAACGTGGGATCAAAGGAAGGTGCTTTATGGAAAAAGATATTGTACTACTTTTGGATATTCACTGGAATTGTTAAATAGATGAGGAAAAGGATGATATAGAAAAAAAGAAGGAGAATTTTGTGGAATTATGGCCTTAAGTAGGCAAGATGGGATAGGAATTTGTGCAAAAGTGAAATTAGATCCTATTATGGTTTGAATGTGAAATGTCCCTCACATGTGTTAAATTCTTGGTCCCAAGCTGGTGGTGCTATTTTGGGAGGTTCTGGAAAGTTTAGGTGGTGAGACCTAGCTGAAGGACTTTGGTTACTAGTAATGATTCCTTGGGGGTGTCTTGGCCCTGGGGGCAGGGTAGTCTGTCTGTCTGTCTGTCTGTCTGTCTGTCTCGCTCTCTCTCTCTCTCTCTCTCTCTCTCTCTCTCTCTCTCTCTTTCTCCCTCCTTCCTGTCCGCCATGAGGTAAACAGCTCCTCCTCCCGGTGCTCCCATCACCATGATGTTCTGCCTCACCAGAGGCCCCAAATCAATGGACACAAGAACTATGGCCTGAAGCCTCTGAAACCATGAACCAAGATAAATCCTTTCTCCCTTAGGTTGTTTAAGTCAGGGTTTCTGTTTTGGTTCTGTTTGTTAGTTTTGTTTGTTTGTTTTGTTTTGTTTTTTCCCAGTACTGGAAGATTAAACCCAAGGCCTACATATACTAGGCAAGTGCCCTACCAACTGAGTTGCACCCCTAACCCCATTCATATTTTTTATTTTGAGACAGGATCTCACTAACTTGTGCAGGCTGCCTCTGACCTTGAACTTGTCATTCTCTTGCCTCAGCCTCCTGAGTAGCTGGTGTTACAGGCATGCCATAGCACCTGGCTGTGCCAGGAATTTTGTCTCAGTGACATGGAAGCTAACTAATACAGACTCAGATGAACAGAAAGAGTTGATAGCAATAAGAGAAAAGTTAGATTATTTGTGGTCTGACAACAAAATTAAACAGTGCAAGAGTAGAAAAGTAAAGAATAATTCCACTCAAAAACATATATACAAATATCCTAAATAAAATGCTAAGAAGTTCAATGCAGCTATGATTTTTTAATGTTTAGGGGAACATATACTAGTCACATATCACAAAAATCATCTTTTTTTTTTTTTTGGTGGTGGTGATGGGGATTGATTGAGCCCAGAGCCTTACACATGCTAGGTAAGCACTCTAAATTTGTTCTTTTAAAGTATACTTTCAGTGGTTTTTACTATGTTCACAAAGTTACTCAACTAATACAACTTCCACAACATTGTTATCACCCCAATAAGAAATCCCCTATCTATTAGTAATCACTGCTAATCATGATTACCAATCCTGGAAACCATTGATCAAATTTCTGTTTCCATGATTTACGTATTCTGGAAATTAAGTGTAAATGGACTCATAAAATATATTTATAAATCTAGTAATTTTTGCTCACTTTATTCCTAAATATTTTATTCTTTTTAATGCTGCTATAAATTGAGTTATTTTAACTTTCTCTTTTTTTGTTTATTGCTGGTATATGAAAACATAATTGATTTTGTATATTAGTCTTGTACTCTGCAACTTTCCTAAATCTGTTATTTGTTTACTAATTTCAATAGTTTTTGTGGATTCCTTATGGTTTCTGTATGTAATTTCATGTTATCTGGGTATATAATTTTTCCTCTTTTTTTCCAATCTGCATGCTTTTCATTTCTTTTTCTTGATTGTTGTGGGTAGAACTTCCAATACAATATTGAATAGACATGAACTATGTATATTTTAAACTCATAATACTATGGCTTACCTCAAGAATTTAAAGGTTATTCAATATAACAAAGTAATACATTGAGAAATTTCAAATGATAATCTCATATGTTTATATAAAGAACACTTATATTATGTCTGCTAAATACCACATAATTTAAAGCATTTTACAACTATTGGCTCATTGAATCTTTATAACAACCCTAGGATGTAGATGCTGCCCTCCCCTATATTACATATGAGGAAAGCAAGGCATAGTTTATTTGTCCAATGTAATACAAGAGTAAATGAGAGAGCTGGAATGTAAACCCAGATATATTGGCCCAGTCCTGGATCTTATCATTTAGAATGCTAACATAGAGCTGGGCATGGTGACACATGACTTTAGTACCAGCTACATGGGAGGCTAAGGAAGGAGGATCATTTGAGCCCATGAGTTCAAGACCTACCTAGAGAACATAGCCAAAAAAGCTACATAGCCTTAAAAAAATAATAATAATCCTGATATGCACCACACACACACACACACACACACATTTTTGGCACATGTCAAAAAAATATGTTCACATCATGGGAAGAAAACTTTCCATTATGCTGTTTTAATAATGTTTTGTATGCTTATTGACACTAACATTCATTTGATTCATGCCATCTTTTGAGCAAATGTCATAGTACACATTGCTACCATAATTCAATTCAACTTTGAAAATAATACATAGGTAACATTTCTTCAAATGAATATACATTTTTGGCACCCCTTCAATATACATATAAAGTTATTTACTATGTGATTAGTGATGAAATTTTAAAATCGTCCTTTATCAAGAAAAAGACTAGGATGCCAGCTACTGCTGCTTCTATAGAAAATCTTTTTGTAGACTTAGTAAATATAAGACAATAAAGATTTTTTGGTAAAATTATTGGAAAGGAAGATAGCTGTCATTATTATGGCAAAAATGGCTGTCAACAGAGAAAATCCAGTTGTGTCTAGTTTTCAGCCATTAGAATATTTTAAATCTACAGATTTATGGATTAAAAAGCAATGTACAGATATCAGTGTCATATTCCTAAGTATCAGTAGTAACCCACCGGATAATACAACACAAGATATTCTAGTATTTTGTGGTATCTAGGAATAAATCTAAGAAAAGATACATGAATGGAGAATGAAGTGATAGAAGAAAATAGAATAGTAGAACCATAGTATAAGATTTAAACGAAGAGTGCAGAAAAGGACACTTGGCCAAGTTAAAGATTCTAATGTACATATTCCATAGGAAGTTTGTGAGTAGGAATGTAGGAAAATGGTGTAATAATTAGGGAAATTTATTTGAGACCATTCAATGAAATCTACTAGTCTAAAAAACTGAAAGAATGTGGTGGTTGTATTCAAATACTCATGTGGAGATTTTTTTTTTTTTTTAATTATCAAACCATTCTCAACAAAGAGCAATGTACAGTATTGGCATAGGCTCAAATAAAAAGAATTGAGGTTTGTTGTTGTCATTATTGTTGTTTTGTGGTGGTAGGGATCAAACCCAGGGCGTTGTGCATGCTAGGCAAACACTCTGCCACTGAGCTACACTCCCAGCCCAGCAGTCAATGTTTTAAATTTGATTCTTCCTGTACAGTAGAACTGAAAAGCAGAAAACACTGCTGCAGTTCTGTTTGTCAGACAAACTCTCATATTTTCAATATGAAGTCAAATGACAGAAGATTGAGTCACCCAGTGGCCTGGTTAATGGCCAGGTCTTCTATCTAATGACTAATTTGGGGATTAGCAAAAAAGACTAAAAATATCCCTGTGATCAAATGAAGAATGTAGTTATTTTAAAAATGAGACTTCAGGACAGTTTCAATAAACTGTAACAAAACCGTGGTAATAAGAAGCCATAGTTCTAGGGGTTCCATGACAAATTAAGAATATCTTAACACCAAATTCTGTTGTTGGTATGGCACTGGATAGAAGAGCTAAGTCCCCAGATGACCTATTTTTGCTAACCATAAATGAATATATTCAGACTTTTATCTTTTCACTTTCTCTGTAACATTTTCATTTTCCAAATATTTAGTAGGCACCTGCGATATATCAGGCACTATGTTAAGTCCAGCGAATTTGGCAGAGAACAAAGCAGATGCAGCACCTGTCATCTCAAGATTTACTTTCCTGCCTGACATCCACATTGTTACAAACTCCTCCTGGGCTTCCAAGATACCTCTCTCTGGAATTTGCTCATGCCTCCCTTATTACTCTGTCTCCTTCTCTGGCTCTTTTTCTTTTGCTTTTCTCCTAAGCATCGGTTGTCCCCAATTTTCCACCCTCTTCTCTCTCAGGAGTCTCGCATAAAAATGTCAATTACTTCTATTTTTCTATTTCATTTGTAATAAAATGATATCTAAACATAGATAGATGATAGCTATTGCTATGCTCCAAACACTGTTATAACTATTTACAAATATAAGGTCACATAATTGTTGTAAAAATCATTTGAGATAGATAGATACTATTAACTTTTCCATTTTTCAGATGAAGATACCAAGTCACAAACTCATTAATATAGCAGCAGAACTAGTATGAATCAAGGCAGATCACCATCTAAACAACTATGCTATAAACACTACATGTCTTCAACCTATCACCTATGTGTGGATGTCTCCCCAAGATAGATCATTAACTTGTAACATTCTATATGTAATCTCACATGATGTAATGGTTGACATCTGTACCTAAACTTTTCAAAAACAACTTAGAATTAGTGTCTTTGCTATGTTTGCTCCACCAATGAGCTGTAGTCTCAGTCACCTTTTTTATTTTTGAGACAAGGTCTCACTAAGTTTTGCAGTCTGCCTCTGTCCTTGAACTCATGATCCTAGTCTCAGCCTCCTCAGTCACTGAGATTACAGGCATGTGTCACTGCACCTGAGTATGGTTTGAATTTTTATGCTCTACTAAAGCTCTTAGGTTGAACTCCTAACCCCCAAAGTGATGGAATTAGGAAATGGGCCTTTGGGAGGTGATTAGGTCATGAGAGTGGAGATCCATGAATGGGATACATGCCCTTCCAAAAGAGGCTTCAATGACCTGCTTTGCCCCTGCTACCATGTAAGGACACCACTAGAAGTCACCATCTCTGAACCAGGAAACAGGCCCTTACCAGACACTGAGTAAATCAGACTTCAGAACTGTGAGAAATAAATTTCTATTGTATATAAGCTACCTACCTTAATGTTTTTTGATACAGCATTTCCAATAAACTAAGACAGTATTCGATTTCTTGACTTCTTGTTTCTTCCTGTTTTACAGTATATGTTCTGGTCCTCTTCAATTTCATCTTATTTGTTGTTGTTGTTAGGTGCCGTCGAGTCAGTATCCAACTCATAGCGACCCTCACAGGGTTTTCAATGGCAGACTGTTTCGGGATTGCCTTGGGAGTAGATTGCCAGGTCCTTCTCCCATTTTTGCAGTGCTGGGAATTGAACTCGGGACCTCAGAGACTGCAGCGCAGTGCCTTACCAACTGAGCTAAATCCCAGCCCTCTTCAATTTCATCTTATAGCAGCTTCCTAATAGGTCTACTTACCCCAACAGTTCTCAGTATATGATCCAAGAACATTGAGGGATTTCTGAGACCATTTGGGGGGCCCTCAAAGCCATAATTACCTTCATAGTAATACTAAGATATTATTTACCCTTTTTCCATTGATATTTGCACTAATGATGTAAAAAACAGGTAGTAAAATTGTTGGCAACTCAGCATAAATAGGGCAGTAACTGCAAACTATACTAGAATATTGCTATATTCTTCACCAGCAAACATTCCTAGTTTCAGTGTTAAAAAGCCAGTTTCAAGGATACACACATGGTTCAATGTACACAAATCAATAAATGTGATATACCACATTAACATAATGGACAAAAATCATATGTTCATCTTAACGGATACAGAAAAAGAATTTTATAAAAACTCAACATCCCTTCTTGATAAAAATGCTGAACAAATTAGGTGTAGAAGGAACATACCCCAACATAATAAAGGCTATATATAATAAGCCAATGTTGTTGTTATTGTTGTTAGGTGCTTTTGAGTCAGGTCTGGCTCATAGCGACCCTGTGTACAATACAATGAAACACTTCCTGACACTGTGCCATGTCTGGCACTATTATCAGTGCTTCTTTGCTATTCATAGGGTTTTCAATGGCTGAATATTTTAGGAGTGGACTGCCATGTCTTTCTCCCAAGCCCACAGCACCCAGTATTCCCAGGTGGTCTCTAACAGCAGGGTGGTACAGTAAGCCAATACCTAACTTCATACTGAGAGGAGAAAAGCTAAAAGCTTTATAACTAACACCTGGAACTAGATAAGGATTGCCACTTCCATCACTTTTATTTAACATAGCACCAGGAGTCCTACCAGAGTAATCGGGTAAGAGAAAGAAATAAAGGGCATCCAAATAGGAAGAGAAGAAATCAAATTATCACTTTACAGATGATATGAACTTATATATGGAAAGCCCCAAAGACTCCACTAACAAACTATTACATCTAGTAGATGGATTCAGCAATTTGCAGGATACAAAATCAATGTACAAAAATCAGTAGTATTGTTATTGGCAAATAGCATATTATCTAAAACAAAAATAAAGAAAACAATCTCATTTACAACAGCTATTAAAAATAAACTACCTAGGAATAAATTTAACCAAGGAGGTGAAATATCTGTACAGTTAAAACTATAAAACATTGATGAAAGAAAATGAAGATGACACAAAAACATGAGAAGAGATGCTGTGTTCATGTATTGGAAGAATCAATATTGTTAGAATGTCCATACTACTCAAAGTAATCTATAGATTCAATGCAACCTCTATCGAAATACCAAAGACATTCTTCACAAAACTAGAAAAAAAATCCTAAAATTTGTATGGTACAAAAAATATGGTATGAAGTTTCCTCAAAAGACTCGAAATAGAACTATCATATGATCCTGTAGTCCCACTACTGGGTATATCTCCAAAGGAAATGAAAGCAGTAGGATGAAAAGATACCTTCACTTCCATGTTTTTGGCAACACTATTTAAAATAGCTAAGAAATTAAAACAACCTAAGTATTGAACAATTGATGAACAGACAAATAAAATGTGCCACATATACACAATGGAATATTATTAAGCAATAAAGAGAATGAAATCCAGTTATCTGCAATAACATAGATGGAACTAAAGATAATTATGCTAAGTGAAATAAGCCACAGCACAGAAAGACAAAGAATGCATGATGTCACTCATAGCAGTTGAGAGTACAATGGTGGTTACCAGAGGTGGGGGAAATAAGGAGAAGGTAGGGATGGGAAAGTGGGCTAGGATTAAGCTCAGTTGGTAGAGCGCTGTGCTGCAGTCTCTGAGGTCCTGAGTTCAACTCCCAGCATTTCAAAAATGGGAGAAGGACCTGGCAATCCACTCCCAAGGCAATCCCCAAACAGTCAGCCATTGAAAACCCTATGAGGGTCCCTATGAGTTGGATACCGACTCGACGGCTCCTAACAACAACAACAAGGGATGGGGAAAGGTTGATCAATGGGTACTAAGTCACAGGAATAAGAAGTTTTGGTGCTCTAATTGCACAGCAGCATGACTAGAGATAATGATAAAATGCTATGTCTTTCAGAAAGCCAGAAGAAAGAATTTTGAATGTTTTGACCACAGGAATTAATAAATAAGGAAATAGATACATGTTTACAATGATGTAAACATTACATGATGTATACATTTATCAAAATATCATGTGGTACCCATAAATATGCACAATTTTTATGTTTTCAACTATTTGTTCAAAAAATAAAATAAAATATTTTAAAATCCCACATCTATATCTTTCATTACTGTACCCTGCACATGCTAAACAAGTGGTCTACCAACTGAGCACTTTTAAACTAATCTTTTTGTGATTCTGATGGAAAAGAATGTGTTTGAAGATTGTTACAGAAAGGGGCCCTGATTCAAACTTAAATGGGGCCTGCAGTCATTATCCTAGTGACCAAAATAGGTAAGTGTCATAAGCAAAGCCCTACAGGATAGAATTAGTTACCTGAAGACTCTGATGGAACATGAGAGGAACTTAACTCACAACTCAGTGTCAGCAACAACTAGAACTAGAGCCTCACAACATTTGTTGACACTTGAGTCATTCCCTCACTTTATGATTAATTCCTGTGAGCAATAAAATGATATACTAGTATATCCCAGGTCACTTGTCCATCACTGGAAATGGATGAGCTTGGGGCATGTATAAAGAGCTAATAAGGAAACAATGATAGACAAGCCCTTCCACAATCATGTGATTATAGTTGGAGAAGAGCTATTCCCTCAAAAGAAGTAGGCAGAGTTGAGAAACAGTGGTTTTGGCAAATAGAAGGAATAGATCTTCCCAACATGGGAACAAACACCTTTTCTATTTGCTCAGTACTCTTTACATTTGGAACAAATTTTGGAATTGAGTGCATAATTTGATTCATTACAAAGCTGGGTTCCATTGATTTACTTACAGATATCTTGAGTTCCCTCAACAATGAATTCAAAGATACAATAATCTCCTTGGAGAAAGAGACTGAACTTATACATTTTGGGGGTATTTCATACACTTAGTAAATTCCTGTTGAAAGAAATTCAACCAACCTTCCTTGCAATACTACAAATGTGAAAAACTTTGGTTTATTACAGCAGTTTTAGGAAGACTATCATTGTTTAATATTTTTCCCCTTTTTTCACAGCTGGCCCAAAAGCCCTTTCAAGGAAATGATACCCACACTAATTTGTCTTCCTGGCACTTATTTGTATTTGATTGTTGCTAAGACCGCAATATTGTTGAATAAAATTGTCTATTGAATCCTTGTTTGGGAAAGGGGGTTGTTTTGTTTTGTATGGTTTTGTTTTTGATGGAGATTCTACTATGTTGCCCAGGCTGGCCTCAAACTTCTAGGCTCAAGCAATCCTCCTACCTCAGCCTCTCAAGTAGGAGGGGCTATAAATGCATATGCCATTGAGAATTGTTATACTCTTACCATGGTAATTTTTAAGTTTAAAATTGTCTCTACTGTGTTTTAAGTACTTGATTAGGTATTTTTATATATCTTAGCTATTTCAACAAAAATAGCATTTGTGTACGTGCATGTGCACAGACACACACACACACACACAACAGTTAATGATTAAAGTATCTGAGGTCTAGAGAGATGAAAGGATATACTCAAGTTCATGACCCTTGTATGTTGTAAAGCCAGAGTTCCTAAATAGGTCCATGTGACTTCAAAAGGTGTTTTATGGCACTGTTTGGATAGAAAATTACATCCTAATTGGATTTCTAACTATTGTACAGTTAACATTTCCTTTGTAAGACACTGGTATGCATTCAGCCCAAGCAGAGACATTTGTTCACCTCCTAACATAGTGACACTTTCCTCTTCACACATCCAGCATGAAATTTCCAAACACTTGAAATCATTTTCACATTAAGACACTTGTTTAGAGAAGTCCCCATCTTGAACACTTTGGGCTGTCAAGAACCAAGGGCAATTTTGTGCTCTCATGGTACAAAAATGATTTTCTAAAATTATCTACAGGAACGAAATCATAACAAAGATTTTGGATGGTGAAGGGATAGAAACTTCTTTCCCCCTCACCCCTGCCTTGTTTGTTTTTGTTTTCTCTTACTGAAGAGATTTTTCCTCAAATATTCTAAAAACTTCATTTGGGGCAGAAATCAAACAATGCCAATTTCAGTTAGGAAAAAAATTAAAAGAAAAAACACAATGTGGGAATGATAATCTCCTGCTAGCTGCAGCCTTGTGCACGTCAGTTATGTATCAACACTTCTCTTTTTGGTAGCAATGCCAGTACAGTTACCAAGAAAGTCAAAAGAAAAAATCTTAACTCAGCCACGTGAGCCCTGCAGGGGTAACTGTAGAGAGAGGCCAAATGGTATTAGTAAGCAAAATAAGTGTGGCTAAGAAGGGAGTCATGTGGTCCAAACACAAAGCTGTTTGTATTTCACTATAATGACTACAGAATCATGTGAAATAAAACACATTTATTATCAAAAGGGAGATATCTTCCCTTTCTTCAGTTGAATAAACATGGTCTGAATCCAACAAGATTATATCACAGTCAGAAATGATTTCCTAAATTTCCTCTGGGACTATAGGGCCAAAGGCATTTGAACAGTGCACTCTTCAGTTACTTTTTTTTTTCTTTCTTTTCTTTCCTAAAAGAAATTGGTGTCTACCAGTTTATACAAGTGATATTCCTGAGGAAGAGGACACAGAAACAAAAGAAAGGAAATAAATTTAAAATGGAATTCTCTTGACTTTACCAGCTGGCTGAAAAATACTCTTCCTAAGGAATGGGATGTGGGTCAGAGGTAGAACACTTGCCTAGCATGAACTAGACCCTGAGTTTGCTCCTCAGCACTGGAAGAAAAAATGGTATATGCTCAGCTCTGTCACACATACCTGTAATCCCAGCAACTTCGAAGGCTGAGGAAGGAAGATCACAAGTTTGAGGCCAGAGAGAGGGAGCCTGTACAACTTAGCATAAATCTATCTCAAAATTAGAAAACAAAAAAAGGGGTTGAGGGTGTGGCTTAGTGGCCCAGCACTCACCTAAAATGTACAAGACCTTGGGTTCAACTCCTCAGTACTGACAAAAAATAGTCTTCTTCTTAGTAAATTGGAAACAATTCACTGTCTAACTGCAAATGGAAGGAAAGCCCTGTGATAACTTAAAGAAATGGACAAATATTAACATATCTGTAATGATTTTTGTACTGTATATACTCTTATGCATCTGAATACTTAACTCCATAGAACAGCATGTGGGATAATTTTAAGGCTTTTGGAGGGAGAGAGCTTATTTGTTTCACAGACGGCATTAAGTTTAGAAAATCCCATATACAATAGTAAAAGGGAAAATAAAATTCCAAGGAATAAACATAACAAGCTCTCAAAATCCATATGAAGAAATGTTTTAAAACACAAAGAAAAGAAGCCACAGAGGATTTGGATAAGTGGAAAGGCATACCATGTTCTTGAATAGAAACACACAATATAGTAAGACTACCAATTTTCTCTACTGTAATTTATATAATAATATGATTTTATTAAAATGACTGTAGGATTTTTTTCAACCAGGCAAGCTGATTCCAAAATTTATATATTAAAATAAACATATAAAAACTTATGAAAATTCTGAAAAAGAGATGTAAAATATAGGAACTAGATTTATAACATATTTAAAACATTATACAGCTATAATAGTTTAAAACAATATGTACCTGTACATGACTAAAAGGAGAGAATCAATGAAGCTATAGTCTATATAATTTTACTATGAAATGTCAAGAATTAAACTTAAATACCTACCAGAATTTAGTGTATAATAAAGTAGCATTATGAATTTTGAGGGAAAGACGAATATATAAATGTCTTGGGAAACTGGGTAGTCATCTAACAAATTTATTCTATCTGTGGTACCTTTACATGAAATAAATTTCAAATTGATCAATTACAAAAATGTAAGAAATGAAATATTAATGTTGTAGAAGAAACCATGCTGGGTTTTTAGAATATGTAAGCTTAAACAGTAAAAGACTTCCTACAATTCACTCAAAACTGAAAAGTAAATACAACACTGCTGTTGTCAAAAGTCCAACTCATAGCAACCCTCAAAAGGTTTTAAGTGGCTGATTGTTTTGGTATTGTTTTGGAAGTGGATTGCCACACCATTCTCCCAATTTTGTGGTGCTGGGGATCAAACCAGTGTCCTCAGAAAGTACGGACTAGCACACTACCAACTCAGCTCAACTCTAGCCCCTAACCTCAACCTTAAGAAAGTAAAAATTTACTATTATTAGCAAAATACAAAACAAATGATAAGGCAGGCATGGTGGTACATGCCTGTAATCCCAGAGACTGGGGAGGCTGAGACAGAAAGATTGCAAATTTGAGGGCAGAGGCAGCCCAGTAGTAGAGCCCTTGTAAAGTATGTTTGAGACACTGGGTTCAACCCCAGAGTATTGCAGGAATAAATAGATTTGGAAAAAATATGTTTTCAACAAGTTATCACAAAGGGGCCTGCAGCCATACCACTGTGGCGTCCGATCCCGTCAGATCTTGGAAGCTAAGCAGGGTCGGGCCTGGTTAGTACTTGGATGGGAGATCACCTGGGAACACCACATGCTGTAGACTTGGGAGAAGGACCCGGCAACCTACTCCTAAAAAACAATCAGCCATTGAAAACCCTATAAATAGCAGAGAAGCACTTACAATAGTGTTTCACCTGTTGTAGGTAAGTTCACTTTGAGATGGACACCAACTCTAAGGCACCTAACAACAACAACACAAAGTGAATATATTAAGGGCTCAAACAAATTAAGTAACAAAGCCATCTACTCAATAGGAAAAAAATAGGAAAGAGTACAAATAAATAATTCATAGAAAAAGAAATAAACTGAGAGAAATGCAAATAAACTCCACATTGAAATATCATTTTTCACCTATCAGATAGGCAAAGAGCCACACATTTTATTGCATAATCTGTTGACAAATGTATTGAGAACCGGCACTGTAATGTGTGTTGACAGACATGGGTATTGGTAAAAACTCTTTAGAGTGATTTCATAATGTCTATCAAAGCTACAAATTCATACACCCTGTAATCTAGCACACATTTCAAGATTATCCTACTAATTTACCCACACATGTGGAATATGAAAGCATAAGATGATATCTTACCACTTTTTTTCATAGCAAACTATTGGGCACAGCTTTCTATCTTTCAATAGACGATGATAAAATTGCTGACTTCATACAACTCCAAACATCAAAGACAAAATATATCCACAGTGTATATATGGTTACCCTAAATTCCAATTTCCAAGGTGGCATGGCTTATGCTTATTGTCATGGCGCATAGAAATAACATTGCCTTTTACTCTCAAAGTTGCCCAATCTGGAGGATAAATAGCTTGGTTGCTACAATGGAATGAGTGTTGATACCCACCCCTATTGGTATATTGAACTCTTAACTGCCTTTGTGATGGTATTAGGAGGTGAGGCCTTGGGGAGGTAGTTGGTTTGTAAGAGTGCATGAATAGCATTGATCTTTTAATTAAAGAGACCACAGAGGGCTCTCTAGACCCCTTTTTGCTGTGTGAGGATACATTAAGAAGTCAGCAGTCTACAGCCAAAAGAAGGCTCTCACCAGAACCCAATCGTTGGGACATCCTGATCTCGGATGTCCAGCCACCAGCACTCTGAGAAATAAAATTCTGTTGTCTACAAGCCATTCAGTCTATAGTACTTTGTTATAGCAGCCCAAACTAACTAAGATAATCACCCTAGATGTACTTGTTTGGGGAAGTGTGGGAAGGAATTAGGGTAAGGCATGGAGGAGGATGGGAAGTTAGATGAAGAGAAAGAGAAAATAAAAGCAACTTGATGCTTCCTAGTCTACCTGGTACTATTCAGTTCTTATCCTTATGACCCTGTGAGGCCATAAGCTGCAGATAGTAAGTCTCTGGAGGCAGACAGGCTCAGTTCAAATTCTGGCTCTGTAATTTACAAGTCATATAACAGTGGTCAATTCCTTAACCTCTTTCTGCCTCAGGCTCTTCATCTGTAAAGTTGGGGTATTAGGAGCATTCTCATGGGGTCACTATGAGGATTAAATAAACTAATGTATGTAAATCATTTAAATCAGAGTCCCACAAAGCACCCTAGATGCATTAGTCAACACTGTCTTCTATGATGCTTCTGTGTGACTACCTCATTTAGCCTTAACAAAGGCAATTCATGCTGAAAGGTTTAACCACTAAAAGAAATAACTTAAAATTTATATATAAGCTGTAATCACTCATCCAACAATTTTATCTCAAGTGCTTTTATTTAAGGCTCTCAGTTAAACTCAGGGGAATAAAATTATATAAAACACAACAGGAAAAGGAAACTAAGATGAATTCATCTAAAGCCCACATGTATAAGCTGAAAGTATTCATTTTCTTTTCTTTCTTTTTCTTTCTTTCTTTTTTTCTTTTATTTATTTATTTATTTGTTTGTTTATGTACTGGGTTGTTGAACCTAGGGCTTCATGCATTCTTTGCAAGTACTCTAACACTGAGCTGTCCCTTCATCCCATTTTTAACTATTTTTAAAATTTGAAATAGGGTCTCGCTAAGTTACTCAGGCTATCTCTGGCCTCAAACTAACAATCTTCTTGCCTGCGCCCCCAAGTCACTAGAATTGTAGACATTCACCACCATGCCCAGCTTTTTTCTTATAAGAGTTGTGAATTATGACTATTTTCTGTGGTACTAGACATCAAACATAGGGCCTTGCACATGCTGGGCAAGTGCTTTACCACTGAGCTGTATCCTCAGCCCTGATTATGTTTTAAACTTGATTAAATTCAGCAAAAAAAAAAAAAAAAAAAGAATGGCCTAGTTTCCAATAAATTTTTTAATCTGAGTATCTGACATTCTTAAACTTCAAAACAAAACAAAAAACATTTTGTACAGGCCAATTAACTATCAGTGAACAATAAATGAGCACTTAAATGTACACTTGTGGTCAAGAAGCAAGACTTTGGCACCATGATAGGCTCAGGTTGAAACTGGTTCTGCCACTTTCCATATGACATTGGACAAGATACTTAAACTTTCTATCTGTTAATTTCCCATATTTAAAATGAGGGTTAAGTGTAAGCCATTTCCCTAGTGTGTAGCACATAATAAATGTTCAAAAGATTTGCTGGCATCATTATTTCTCTGAATTTAAATAAACAGTACTTATTTTTCTCGTCATGTTACATCTTCTCCACTTGATTTATCTCCTTCTTTATCCAAGATAATTTAGTCTTGTTAGAACCGGACTCTTTTCTAACTATATTTTCAAAATCAGTGACTTAATGATATTTCTCTCAAAAGGAACATAACCTAACTCCCCTTCAGGGAGTCACATAGCCATCTCTTTGTTTAGGTGATTTCTAGACTTCCAATTTAGGCAAGGCTCTGATATAGAAGACAGAACTTTTTATAATCCTGCTCTGAGGACACAGCTCAAGGGACACAGCTATAAACAGATTCCCTCCACCTCCTGCACGAACCATGTTTCAGTAGGATGAGAACTCAGTCAGTGGGAATTCACTTGTAAAAGACAACTTGGAACCTCCCTCCTCAGCACATTTCTACAGCACTGAAACGCCTCAGCTCTTCACCATCTCCCTCACAATTACATGCTAAGCCAAAGGTTTTGCTAAATTACCTATTCATACGCATTTAATTTGTTATTTTAGGCTATTAATACTGAAAGTAACAAGGACACTCATTTAAAGATTTAAAAAGAAAATCAAAAGTTGGTGAATTGCTGATAATACTACAGTGAACTATAGTGAATCTTAGGGCTTTTGATGTCACATGCTCAAATGGGGAAGAAAGCATGTTTGAGAATAAAAGGATTAGCTGAGAACTGAACTCTAAGGCAAGGTTTTAGGAATCTGATAATAGTTAATGTCACCTAAAAAACAAAGTGTTTGTTTCTTACAGTTGCTAGGCAACATGTTGGATGTGATTTGGTTTGCAGACTTAAAAAAAAAAAAAACAGTACTGTGATTATAAAAAAAAGATAGTATCACCTTTTTCTCAATTCAATATGAAATATTTAAGAACAGTTGGCTTTGGTGGAGTCACTATTACTAAACAGATTTTTTTCACTGTTTTCCATATCTCTGTTCCAGAACCCTACAGCTATGTAATATACTCTTTACAAAATAACATGTTATAATGGTCCATTAGGCTAGGCTATATTCTATTTTAGAATACACATTGACACAGAATTCAAGGCACTCAAGTTTGCAGCCTTTTTGTGAGTTTCTCTACACTCTGTTCATCATATTTCTGAGTTGGTAATATATTTTCTAAAAAGGCAGGGGAGCCACATGGAGGTCATCAAAATATTTACCCAAAGTATTCTAAATATTTCTGTTGAAGCACGGTAAACTTCACATATGTATATGTGTGTGTATGTGTGTGTGTGTATATATGTGTATATATATATATATATATATATATATATATATATATATATCACTAATATCTCAGTCAACATGGAAATACTAGCCATTACTATTAATGTATTTTCATAAGTTTTTAACATGGTTTTTTTTTTTTTTCAGTACTGGGGGTTGAACCCTGGGCCTTGCGCTTGCGTACTCTGCAAGTGCTAGACCACTGAGCTGCACCCCCAGCCCATTTTTTTATTTTTTGAGACACGGTCTCTCTAAATTTCGCAGACTGCCTCTGGTCTTGAACTTGTGATCCTCCTGCTTCCGCCTCTCGAACTGCTGGGATTACATGTGTGCGCCGTCGCACCTGGCCTAACATCGATATTTTTTGTTTTCTCATAAAGTCAGTATGTTTTTCATTACTTTTAAACATTAGATACAACAAAGTATAAAATAAAAAGTAATATCCCTTTTCTATCCCTTCTTCAAATTCCTTTACTCCTCCAGATTTCCTTCCAGATTTAGCTCAGCTGGTAGAGCGCTGCTCTGTACTCTCTGAGGACCTGGGTTCAATCCCTAGCACTATAAAAATGGGAGAAGGATGTGGCAGTCCACTCCCCAAAACCATCAGCCATTGAAAACCCTTTGAGGGTCACTATGAGTTGGACCTGACTGGACAGCACTTAACAACAACGTGCATGTTTTGAAATTCTGCTTCAAAATATGTATTAGATTTTGACCGTCATGTAACTGATTGCTAGAGCCTGAGTGTACTCTCTGTCATTACCTAACCAAGAAAGTCTGGAAAAAAAAATTTTTTTTTTTTCAGAAGAAAAGTACAATCTCTAGGCCCAAATCTTTCTCTTCCGACTTTTCTCTAGTAGTAACTTTTTCTCCGCCTTCCATTTTTGGCCACCCCAAACACACAATGCCCAGACACAGCTAACTTACCATGTTGGAAGGGAATTCCTGCATGTAAGTTTTTATTTTTCATTTTTATTTTTTAGGCATAAGTTTTTACAAGGTTAATGTACCTAAAATAGTTTCCTACTTTTTAACTTAGTCTAAGTTTGATGTGCCAGTCAATCCAGTCTCTCTCTCTCTCTCTCTCTCACACACACACATACACACACACACACACACACACACACACACACACACACACAGAACCTTTACAATAGGCTGTTTTTCCAAGCTGCTCCTCCACAACCACACTCTGAATTAAAACTCTCCTGGGTATTTGTCATATTGCTTGTCATCAACACGTTTTCAAGTGCCTGCTCAGCTCATGTCCTTTCCTTTGAGAGTTGCGTCTCTTAGCTCTAGGCCCAGCTGTTTCTCTTGCATGAACTCATTCCTTCTTGACTGAGAGCTGATTGGATCAGAGATGGACATCTGACCCTTGTGCTGGTCCCATCACATCCTCTCCCTAGAGAACTTGAACTGTCTCAGAACCAGGAGTCAGGGAAGAAAGGATATGATGTGTCAGGAGCTAGGGTGGGCATTTGGGTGTAATTATACTGGTGAGGAAGCAGAAAGAGCCAAACTTCAGAGAAAAGGCAAAAACAGCAGACATTCAGACATAAGCAGAAACATGAGGCCGTGTGTCAGAGAAAGCAAAATCCAGGCAGAGAACATAAGAGAGAACTTTTTTTTTTATTAATTGCTGACAAATTTCCAGTTTTTCATGAAGCACAGATAGATTTTTCCAACCTTGAACCTTTAAAATACTTCAGCATCTTATAATAAACTTGGTTTATACTAGCATGACTAGGCTTTTATATCTTATAACCAAAAAAGTCCCTGACAATGATTTCCTTCACTCTATCATTTTCTTCCCACTTTTTTTTTCTTTTTCTTTTCTGTCTTGGTTTTCCCTGACCCCAAAGATAATGCCCTATGGATATTTTCCCAGAGTCGTGCCCAGAAATTGTATGGCATTCAGTCAATCAATGTGGATAGACTTTCATAGCATCAGAGCACAAATAATAGGAGCAATTGCACAATGTATTATAAGCTTCCATTTTTAGTACTAAATTTGAGGTCTGGCACCAGGAACTTTGTACTCTTTTAACTCTTTTCTTAGAGCAATCATTCAAAGTGAGAATGATTTGTTTTTTTATCAATGAAATACAGAGGCTGAGAACTACATAGGATAATAATGCTACCCACAGGTGTGCACTAAAAACTGAAGAGTCAGAGTTGCAACCCCATTATATCTGGCTCTAAGTAAGATTACTTAGAGATTACTCCACTATACAAAGTCTGTATGTTTCAATGTAATTCAGCTTTAAAAACAATGTACATAGAGAAACCAGGTCTCCCATTTGAGTTCTCATAAAGAATGGGGAAAAAAATGAAAGCCAAAATTCTAGGATTATATAGCAGACTAGAAAGTTCCTCCATGAGACTCTGCAAATAAGAAAAGTCAAGGTAACAGAGTAGAAACTTTTCTGAGGAGAGAAAGAGAAGAAAAGCACCAGAAATTAATAAAGAATGGGCCAGGAAAGCTAACAAAGATGGAGAAACAGAAAAATGATGTAGAGAAAAGTATGAAGAATCCACAGCTCCAACCCTGGCCTCCCAGGGGCCAGGGTTGAACCCAAGGAGAACCCAAAGCTCCAACCTCAAGGCAAGCCTGGAGAGTGCAGGAGCTCTGGTGATAACAGACTAGGAGTCCGAGCCGCAGGACCAACCCGCAGTCCTTCAATCCAGTGCAGGGATTTGGTGTGACTCCTCATGTGTGGCAGGCCAGCACTAGAGAAGGTATCTATCATATTTGTCTGCATATCTTGGAGTGCTATAGACAGGTCTCATCTTGAAGGGTGGCCTATTGTTTAAGAATTATCTACTCTGAGGACCTGAAAACAAGAAACAATCACAAGTCAGGGAACCTGTGAACATCCTGCCACAAAGTTTGGGTTGGAGGCCACAAAAGAGAATCATAGAGATGGAGAGGATATGAAGTAAACTCACTGAGAAGTTTAAGCAGTAGGAATCTCAGGCTGTGCAGGGCACCATGGTCAGTGGCCCTGCCCTCTCTGAGGAGGAGTGAGACCTATAGCTAGTGAAATACTGTGGAGCCCAAAAGCTGAAATTGTGAGGCCAGTGAATCAATGGATTTCCTAGGCTTCTTCCTCGCAGTAGGCTGACTGACTGCAGGGCAGGGTCTGAAATTGTAGAGTTGGGCAGGCAGATAGCTCAATCCCCTCAGCTCTCCCCCTACACTGCAGAATGCAGTACTCTGTTTGCTTTTCCAACTCTGATGCATTCAGGTGACTCCACTCATCTTGGATGTTTGTCACTCCTAGGTGCACAGACTAGGGGACCTCTGAAAAAAAGTAGGAACTTGCTTGGCCCTCAGGCTGCAAAGATTTTGGGGGGCTAGCATTAGCCCCCAGTATTCAAAGAAAGGAAGCCCCTAGAGTGAATGCAGCTCTGTCACTGAGAACTCACACTGAAAATGTACATTTGACCTGCTCAGTCCTCAGTCCACATATAGCATCAACGGTAGGGGTTCCCAACTTCTGGGTCCCTGCTTGTAGGAATGTTAGGAACAGGGCTGCACAGTAGAATGTGAGCAGCAGCCATTTCCCGTTCCTCACCTCTCCCTAAGTTGTGCCTCAGGTGCCTGTTATCTTCCATGACACTGGTCCCTGGTGCAAAAAGGTTTAGGACTACTACAGTATGGTAGGAGCAGAAAGGAACTACAATAGACCTCACTTATGACTCACTACTCCCCATAAAGAAATGGTGGATTCCAATATTAGAGAACCCCCAAAAAGCCACTCCAATTGTTTTCCCTTTTTGTGTTGTTGTTTTTTACTTTCTTTCTTTTTAAACTTTTTTCTTATTATTTTTATTTTTATTGCTATTTTCATTTTTTGTATTTTATTCTTCTTTTATCTAATTTTATTTACTTATTATTTTGTAAATGGATTTTTAATCTCTCATTGTTTTCTCTTCCTTTTCCTCACATTCTCTTCCTTTCTTCTTTTCTGTAACATTGCTGTTTTTTCCCTTTCCCAACCATCCTTTTTACTTCATTATTTTATTAGTATTACTTTTACTTTTATTAATTTTCAGCTTTGTATTTGCTCTGCATTTTGTTCCTTTCTTTTTAATGTTTATTTGTGGTATAGTAGTTATCTTTATTATTTACTCTACAAAGGTATTTGATTGTGTGGATGACAACAAACTATGGATAACATTGCAAAGAATGGGAATACTGTAGAAGTTAATTATACTCATGAGGAATCTGTATATGGGCCAGGAGGCAGTCATTCAAATAGAACAGGAAACACTGTCTGGATAAAGTCAATAAAGGTTGTGTCAGGGCTGTATCCTTTCACCATACCTCTTCAATCTCTATGCTGAGCAAATAATCCAAGAAGCTGGACTATATGAAGAAGAATGTGGCATCATGATTGGAGGAAGACTCATTAGCAACATGTGATATGCAGATGACATAATTGTTTGCTGAACTGGAAAAGATTTAGACACATCTACTGATGAAGATTAAATAGCATAGCCTTCAGTACAGATTGTGCCTTGCAACTGGGTAACTTCATGATAAATGGAGAAAAGATTGAGGGGTGTCCAAGATTTTGCCCCACCTTGGTTCTACAGTCAACACCCTTAGAAGCAACAGTTGAGAAATCAAAAGACCCATTGCTTTGGGAAAAGCTGTTGCAAAAGACCTCTTTAAAGTCTTGAAAAGTATAGATGTCACACTGAAGACAAAGGTGTGCCTGACTGATGCCATGGTATTTTTAGTCTCATATGCTTGTGAAAGATGGACAGAATGGAAACAGAAAAAGAAATGATGCTTTTGAATTTTGGTGCTGGAGAGGAATATTGAATATACCATGGACTGCCAAAAGAGTTAACAGATCTGTCCTAGAAGAAGTGTAATCAGTTTGCTCCTTGGAAGCAAGGATGGCTAGACTGCATCTTATGTGTTTTGGACATGTTGTCAGGAGGAATCAATCCCTGGAGAAGGACATCATATTTGGGAGAGTGGCAACAAAAAAGAAGGAATACCCTCAACTTGATAGATTGACACAGTGGATGCACCAATGGGCTTAAAGCATAAAAAAAACCATGTGCATAGCACAGTGTCAAGAAGTGTTTCCTTTTGTTGTACAAAGGGTTGCTATGAGTTAGACCCAACTTGACAGCATGTAATAACAACGGTTATCTTTAATTGGTTTTATTGTATTTCTGTAACCAGTTGTGTTGATGTTGTTGCTGTTGTAGTGGGTTTTTTTTTTCTCTCTCTGAGTAGTATAGGAATTGAGCCCACTAAGATGACCCTCATATTAAAGTAGAGGATATATGCATCCCAACAGATACAGAAAACTCAACACAGAAACATAACAAATATGAAAAAACAAGGCAACATGACTCCTCCATGCCTCTTCAGTAACTGAATCCAAACATAGTAATACAGGTGAAATGCCAAAGAATTAAGAAGGCTAATTTTTTTAAATGATCAATGACTTCAAACAGGATACAAATAAACTGCTGAATGAAGTAAAAGGGATATGACAAGGATTTTATCAAAGATTGAGATTCTGAAAAAAGTGGAAATCTTGAAAATGAGAAGCTGAATAAATAAAATTAAAAACTCACTGAAAAGCATCTTTAGTAAACTAGATAAAGTGGAAAAAAGAATATAAGGATTTTAATTCAAAGGTGAACTATTATATTCAGACAGTAATTTCTTTAAAAAAAAAAGCAAGAATTATTACCTAAACTTTCAAGGCCTCCAGTACACAATTAGGAGACCAACCTTGCAATTTTTGGATATAGAAGAGGGTGCTGAGGTAGAGAGTAAAGCCATAGAAAATCTATTTAGTGAAATAACAGAAAATGAAAATGTAAGAAATGTAGGGAAAGACATGGTTATCCAAGTAAAGGAGGCATTTGGAAACCCAAGTAGACATGACCATAAAAAAATAAATAAATAAATAAAACTTTTGCCAGTCATATTGTAGTTAAAATGCCAAAATCACAGAACAAAGAAATACAGAAAGCTATCAAGAGAGATGCACTAAGTTTCTTATAAAGAAAAACCCATCAGAATAACAGCAGACTTACTAGCAGAAATCCTACAGGCCAGGGAAGTATGGATTAATCATTTTAAGCCCTTTTAAATTTAAGAGGAAATAAATCTTTTCCAAAATAAGCATAAACTAAAGGAATTCATGACCACTAAGCCAGCATTGCAGAAGATAGTTTAAGGAATATTACACATAAAACAGAAAGATACACACAATAATAAGAGCTTGGAAAAGAATAAATTTCACTAAATTAAGAAAGAATCAAACACTATTAACTCAGTAAACCAGAAAAACTCTAAGACAAATAAGGAGAATAAAATAAAGGAACATTATTTTAAATAACCTGAAAAGAAATGACAGGAATTAGTATATATCTTTCAATAGTAACTCTAAATGTAAATGGCTCAACTCTTCAATTAAAAGATGCAGACTAAGTGATTGGATTAAAAAACAAGATCCAATTGCTTTTTGTGTGCAAGAAGTTCACATCATTGGCAAAGACAAATACAGACTGAAATGAACTGAAAATGTTACTCCAAGAAAAGAGAATACAAATGCAATCAGAAGAAGCAATACTCATATCTGACAAAGCAGAATTCAAGCCAAAATTAGAAAAGATAAAGAAGATCCCTACATATTAATAAAAGAAATACTACATCAAGATATAATGATAATCAATATATAGGCACTGAATGTTGTATCCAAAGAAACACTATTGGTCATATATGGACATGCAAGTCCAGATTTTGTAGTAGTGGATAACTTTAATACCCTCTTCTCATCAATAGATTTATCATCTAGATAAAACAATCAATAAAGAATCTTCAGAGTTAAAATGTGCTATATGCCAAATGGACTTAACAGACATCTCTATCCAACAGGTAAGGAATATACATTCTTCTGAGCAGTTCATGAAACTTCCTTTGAAATAGTTTACATTTTAAGCAAGGAAGAGATTCTTAACCCGTACAAAAAACTGAAACAATGTATCTTATCATATAATAATGGAATAAAACTAGAAATCAGTAGCAAGATAAAGTACATAAAATATAAAAACACATGGAGGTTGAAAAATACACTTTTGAAAAAGTAGTGGATGATGGACAAAATTGGGATTTAAAAAATCCTAGAATCATATGAAAATTAAAGCACACCTTACCAGAACCTGTGGGATACAGACAAGGCATTTCTAAGTGGAAAGTTGATTGCTGTGAGTGTCTACATTAAAACATCAGAGAGATATCAAATAAATAACCTAATTATGCACTTCAAGGTTAGAGAAACAATAACAACCAAATCCAAAATTAGTAGAAGGAAAGAAATAATAAAGATTGGAGCTGAAATTAATGAAATGGAAAGAAAAACAAAACATACAAAGGATCAATGAAACAAAGTATTTTCTTTGAAGAGATAAAAGATTCTCATACCCTTAGCTAAACAAGCAAAAAGAGAAAGAAGACTCAAATTAATAAAATTTGAGATAAAAAACCAGATATTAGACACCACTGAAATTCGGATCATTAAGAAATATTCTGGCCCAGCACAGTGGCACACACCTGTCATCCCAGGGACTCAGGAGGCAGAGGCAGGAGCATCACAAGTTAGAGAACAGAGGCAGTCTGCATAATTTAGCAGGGTCCTGTCACAAAAAGTAAAAAAAAAAAAAAAAAAAAAAAAAAACAAAAGTCTGGGCATTATGGCTTAATGATACAGTACTTGGAAAGCATGCAAGTGCAAGGCCCTCTTTAACCCTGAGTACTGAGGGGGGATAAAAAAAAAAAAGAAAGAAAGAAAGAAAGAAAGGAAAATATTCTGAAAACTTATATCCCATGAAGTTGTAAAAGCTATAAGAAATAAATTTCTGGACACATCTGACCTACCAAAATTGAACAAAAAGGATATTAAAAACTTTTTTTTTTTCGGTACTGTGGGTTGAACCCAGGGCCTCACGCTTGCATGCTCTGCAAGTGCTGGACCACTGAGCTACACCCCCAACCCATTTTTTTTTTTTTTTTTTACTCTTTGAGATAGGGTCTCTCTAAGTTACACAGACTGCCTCTGGTCTCAAACTTGGGATCCTCCTGCCTCCACCTCCCCAGCCGCTGGGACTACAGGCATGCACCGCCACTCCCGGCTCAGGACATAAAAAACTTAAACAGATCTATCATGAGCATGAAGCTAAAGCAGTAATAGACTCTCAATGAAAAAAAAGTCCAGAACCTGATGGATTCACTGCTGAATTCTACCAGACCTTCAAAGAAGAGCAAATACCAATGCTCCTCTCAAACTATTCTATAAAATAGATAAGGAAAGAATACATCCCACTTCATTCTGCAAATCCAGTATTATCCTGATACCAATATGTGATAAGGATGGAAATAAACAAAAAACCTATAGACCAATTTCTTTTAAAAGATACTTGCAAACCAAATTCAACACATTAAAAAGATTATACATCATGATCAAGTAGGTTTCACCCAGGGACTTAAGAATGATTCAACATATGCAAATCAATAAATATAGCATAAAAATAAAATCAAGGACATACATCACATGACCATCTCAATGAATTTTTTAAAAATCCTCTGATAAAATTCAACCTCCTCATAATAAATTCCCTAAGGAAACTACCTCAATATAGTAAAGGCCATACACAGAACTTATAGCCAATGTTACACTGAATGGGGAAAAACTGAAAGTATTTCCTCTAAAATGAGGACTGAGACAAGAATGTACATTCTCTTCTTATTTGATATAATGCTGCAATTCATACTCAGAGCAATAAGACAAGAGAAAAATAAAAGGGATAAAAATAGGAAAATAAGAAGTTAAATTATCCCTGCATGTAGATAATATGATTCTATAGTTAAAAGACCTTAAAGACACCACTAGATGACTCTTAGATGTGATAAAAATTCTCAGCAAGGTAGAACACAAACAACAAATGACAACATTCTGAGAAAGAGATCAGAACACAATCCCACTCACAATAACCTCAAAAAACAAAATACCTAGGAATGAGCCCAACCGAAGAGGTGAAAGAACTCTACAATAAAAAGTGTAAAATAATGAAGAAAGAAATTGAAAAAGACATTGGAAGATGGAAAGACTTTCCATTTTCATGGGTTGGTAGAATTAATATTGTTCAAAATGTCCATATTGCCAAAATTGATCTACAGATTCAATGAAATCCTAATCAAAATTCCCGTGATATAGCTGGGCACAGTGGCGCATGCCTGTAATCCCAGCGACTCAGGAGGCAGAGGCAAGAGGATCACAAGTTTGAGACCAGAGGCAGTCTGGGTAATTTAGCAAGACCCTTTCTCAAAAAAGTGAAAGAAGGGGCTGGGGTGCAGCTCAGTGGTCCAGCACTTGCAAAGCATACAAGCGTGAGGCCCTCGGTTCAACCCCCAGTACTGAAAAGAAAAAGAAAAGAAAAAAATTCCAATTATATTATTTATACAAATAAATAATCCTAAAATTTATACACAATCACAAAAGACTCCAAATAGCCAAAGCAATCCTGAGAGAAAAGAACAATGCTGGAAATATCACAATACCTGCTTTCAAATTATACTGGCCATATGGGCACAAAAATAGACACAGAGACCAACGGAATAGAATAGAGGACCCAGAAATAAACCCAAGCAACTACAGACATCTGATTCTCAACAAATGTGCCAAAAATATATCTTGGAAAAAAAGAAGCTTCTTTAACAAATGTTGCTGGGAAAACTGATATCCACATGTAAAGGACTAAAACTAGATCCCTATCTCTCACCCTGTACAAAGATCAATGCAAAATGGATCAAAGACCTTAATGTAAGACCTGAAACTTTGAAACTATTAGAGGAAAACATGGGGAAAACACTTCAAGATGTAGGCATAGGCAATGATTTTCTGAATAGGACTCTAATAGCTCAGGAAATAAAAGCAACAATTGACAAATAGGATTACATCAAATTTAAAAGCTTCTACACGTCAAAGGAAATAATTAACAGCATTAAGAGATAACCTACAGAATGAGAGAAAAATCTCTGCCAGATATTCATTTGACTAGGGATTAATATCTAGAATACATACTCAAAAAATTAAACAACAAAAGAACAAATAATTCAATCAATAAATGGGCAAATGAAGTGAACAGACATTTTTCAAAAGAGGTAAAAATGACCAATAAATACATGGAAAAACTGTTCAACATCTCTAGCCATCAGGTAAATGTTCAAAACTACATTGAGATTCTACCTCACCCCAGTCAAAATGGCTATCATCAAGAAAACAATAAAAGCTGGTGAGGCTACAGGGGAAGTAGGAGGCAGAACCCTTAAAACACTGTTAGTGGGAATGTAAATTAATGCAGCCAGTATGGAAATTAGTATGGAAGTTCTGTAGGGAAAAATTGGGAGGAAATTGGCAAAAACCCCCAAACTAGGAAAATGGCTTTTTAATATCTGGTTTGTAAATTAGAAATCTAGGGAAAATGAAAGTAACTTGGTTGCACATTTGTACAAAACTCTTCCTTGATTGGACAATTGGACTGAAAGCTGATTGGCTCAGGCCATTCCGTGGGCGAGCTATATAAGGAGCTGTGCTGTGGCAGCTCCACCTTTTTCACCTCCCTCTAGCCTGCCCGAAGCAGTGATGAGGAAATAGCTCTCCCACTCTCTCGCCCAGACCTTCAGTGAGGAAATAATGCTCTCCCGCCGTGACCATCAATAAGAAAAGAACTCACTCTCTGTCTGATCACCAACAAAGCAAGAACTGTCTCCTCCATGACCACCTAGACCACCAACACAGGTGTTTGCCCTTGGAAGGCAAAAGCTCCTGAGGCTTTTCCTTTTTCCCATCTCTGCCAGTGTCCCAAGGGCCACAGGAGTCAGTGCCCCTCACTTGAAGGTCCCCAGTGAATTGTGTTTAGTATCTGTGTGCATGGTGGCACCGCCTGTCCAAACCTCCAGGCCAGACCGGGAGGCATGTGCCCCACAAGTTCCTCAAAAAACTAAAATAGAACTATTGTATGATCCAGCTATACCACTCCTGGCTATATCCAAGAAGGAATCAAAGGCATCAGACAACAGAAATAGCTGCATACTCCTGTTTATTGTGGCACTATTCACAATACCCAATTTATGGAATCAGCATAATTGCCCATCAACAAATGAATAAATTAAAACAAAGTGGTATACATACATAATGGAATATTATTTGGCCAGAAAGAAAAATGAAACCATGTCCTTTGCAGGAAAGTAAGATGGAGATTATCTTGTTAAATTAAATAAGCCAGACTCAGAAAGACAAGTATCACATGTTTTCTCTCTTATGTGGAGTCTAGAACAAAAAAGACATGAGAGTGAAAGGGGACAATTAAGCCAGAGGATGGGGCTCAGGGGGGGAGGGAATCAGAACATGGTAAAATAGGCTAGATATAATCAAAGTATATTATATGCATATATGAAAATGTCACAATGATACTCATTATTTTGTACAATTAGTGCTTGCTAGTAAAAAGAGGACAAAAATAATGAAAGTAAGAAGGCTTCAGTGCTACTAAATGAGAGATGGCAGTGTTAACAACACAGAGATAAGAATTATGGAACAAATAAATTCTGTGCAATGAGGGAGACAGTGGACATCTCTTTGCTTTCACCTCAAAGCCAAGGCAGGATGTGTAAATCTCTCCCACCGCATCAGCCTATCAGAGAACTGTTGGCATTCATTTGGGGGTCCCCAAGAAAGACCTAGAGGGGGCTTGGGCGAAAATTTGTCTGACCCAGGTAGAGGCCTGAACCTTATCCAAGTTTTACCCTATTCTTGCCCCTCCCACTCATAACTCAGGACATAGAGTTGAGAGTCCTAGAAAGAATTCCAGGAACAGAGGCTTGTCTGGCCTGCTTGGAGGACTAACATCTATCTTCTGGGGCTGGTAACCTTTGTCCCACATCCTGGTATTCCGCTCCTCCCCCTCCCATCAAGTAATCCAAGATGGCCCCCAAACAGCCTAGCTCTGGTGTGGCCTCTTTCAATCTGATTGGCTGCCCAGACCCACCTGATTGGTCAGAAAAGGAAGCTCAGTGATTGGCCTGGCCTGCACCTAACCCCCCTATCAAAATTTTTCTTTTTCAAATTTCTAGTTACATAACTGCCACACCTGGTACAAGCTGCTCCCTGGTTGGCTATTTCTGGGTCCACACTCCCTTCATAGAAGCTATATAAACCACCACTGAAACTACTAGCTCCCCTTTTGTCCCTTACATTCTTGATCCTCCCCTGTTCACCTGCTCTCCAAGCCTTTTCAAACCTGACCTCCACACCCTACTCCTGAGACTTGCAACCTCCAGTGCCACCAGTGAAGACATCTGAGGACTACAAGCAAGACTCCGTGTCAAGCCCAGGACCTCCAAGGCGGTGAAGGCTCTAAGCAAGACACAAAGAGCTCTCTGCTTTTCTTCCCCTGCCTTGGGAAGGAGAAGAGCAGAGAAGGCAAACTGCGAGAGGCAACAGGAGACACACCGTGGAACACTCTCATCGGGCATCATTGTGCTGCACCCCCTTTTGTTCACCTGGGTAGGTGCAGCTTAATAAATTCTGTTCCTGTTTGCAAGAAGGCTCCCGAAGTTCTTCTTTGGTGCCACAGGCTCTTGCCTATTTCCAAGGGTCCTCGAGTACCCATGTTGAGGCAAGCTCCATTATCCTGCCAGGCCAGAGTGAACTCCAACAGACAACATGAAGAATAAGGAGGCTGGGCAAGGAGAATTACACCTTTGCCATCCCCAGGGAAAGGAGCACATGTAACAAGCATTTACAGAGCCCATTCTCTGTAATCTCCATGAGAACAGAAACCCTGTACTTTAGCATCTGGCACAGTGCCTGGCACAAATGAAGAGCTCAATAAACACTGTTGAATGAATGAGCTCCAACTTCTGTAAGTTTCAGTAACTGCCCTGATGCTGACAGTCTTAAGTAAGATGAAATCTAAACAAGGTTTGCAGATGGGAAGACTCATACATAGTCCTCTGGTAAGTGAGAAGGAGGTGGGGATATGCCTGACAATGCAAAGTAATCACTCACACACAGAAAAGAATGGAAGATGAATTAACACAGAACACAGAAGAGTTAGTGAATAAAGAGAATCAGGGGAATAAATTTGGGAAAGATCAAGAAAATAATCAAAGAACAAGGATGAATGAAGTGTATTTTCACTTGGTAAAACCTCCACAAAGATTTTGTCAGCAGTCTGATGGGAAGAGTTAGAAATTAGTGTTGTAAATACATAGCATATCACATAATAATGATGATGATAATATAATAATATTGTAGTTAAATTTTATTGAAAAATTGCAAAAATATTTTAAGCAAATTCATTCATTCAAACTTCAAATCCTAATAACTCTATTGGCTACTATTACAATTCTCATTTTTGCTTATAAAGATACAGAAATTCAACAAAGTGAAGCAATTTTCTCAAGGTGAAAAAGTTTAGTGATACATCCATGGTTCTAACTCAAGCTATATGGCTTTAGAGCCTATGCTCATAATCACTGAATCATATCACTGTCTGTAAACTGCAAATAGTTTGTACTTCAGTATGCTTGAGTCACTATTATCCATCATTTTCAGGCTTTGAGTTTAAAAAAACTAACCTTTCAGGTGTTTCTATAGATCATATCTGAATCCAGTAGACTTTACTTGACACTTGTAGGTTGATATGGTAAACAGAACTTCTACCTATTCCTTACCTCTCACATGCAGAATTTGCCCACTCATGAATACAGGGCCTGAATATAAACCAGAGGCAAGAAGTGCCTGCTTTTAAAACTGTCACCTTTATTGAGTCCTTAAAATTATTTAAACCAGATTGTGATGCTTTTTCATTGCTACTAGTGACTATGGGATAGGTCAAGATGGCGGACAGATAACACATGCCTTCTCTCCCAGAGTAAACAGAAGCCTCAATTAGGGGTTTAGAACTCACATTGAATAGATAGAAACAGTGATAGTTTAGATTGGGAGACAGGATGAAACTGGATGGACACTGAAATCGAGCATTTGGCTTCGGAGGAGCTACACAGAGGTCAGTGGCAGGACCACCATTCCGCCATTTCGCCTTCACGCAGACGGCAGGATAGAATCCTGGAGACTCGGAGGGGACTTCGCCCACACACCCATGGGAGCCGGACCCAACACGGCATGCAAACTTGACATCATACGGTCACCCTGCCCATGGGACACAAACTGCAAGTTTTCGGGTGAGTCAGCATGGAATCACCATCTTTAGCGACATAACGTCCCACAGCCTGAGATGCTGGGCTGTTGTAGGTCCTGCACGCAAGAAAATAGGGATCAGAGCCACGAGAGTAAATACCCGAGGGTATGGGGAGTAATCGCGGAACCAGTGCCAGCAGTACACATCCAGAGCTGAAACGCAGCTCCCTCCCTCCTGTTGTGGCGGTGGGAAACCAGTGCCAGCGGTACACATCCAGAGCTGAAACTCGGCTCCCTCCCACCCGTTGTGGCGGGACAGTTATGCAGATGCAATCTCCACAGACATATGGGCACACATATGCCTGGACCCCAGACACACCAGAGGGGATCCTAAGTCATCCCACTGCATTGTGGAGAAAGGTGAGGTCTGCGGAGGAGGCTGAGCGCCACGCGGACAGAGTGCTCCTTTCTGGCAGTCTTGCGGGACAATTAGACACAATAAGAACAGTTTTGAGCACAATCGCCATGCATGGCAGACATAATACAGACTCTCGGGGCTGGGGTGGGGGGGATGAATATCATCCCACCCACAAGATGATTTGGTTCTCCCAAGTGGTCTCCCAAGTGGGTGGAAAGCCGCACTGCGCTCCGAGCCCATATTTTTTACTTTTTGAGACAGGGGCTTGCTGGGTTGCACAAACTGCCTCTGATCTTGGGCTTGTGGTCCTCCTGTCTCCGCCCAAAGCCGCTAGGATTGCAGGTGTGCACCAACGCACCTGACTAGAAGTGTTTTATATGTGTGTGCAAGCATGTATGCATGGTTTTGTTTTTGTTTTTGTTTTGATTTTGTTTTTTGTTTCTTGGGGTTTTTGTTTTGGTTTGGTTTGGTTTGGTTTGGTTTTTTGTTGTTGTTTGTTTTTGTTTTGTACGGGGGTTTGAAACCAGGGTCTTGCACCTATTCGCTTTATAGGTGTTGGACCGCCGCGCTGCACCCCAGTCCATATTTTTACTTTTTGACACAGGGTCTCGCTGGGTTGCACAGGCTGCCTGTGATCTTGGGCTTGCGATCCTCCTGCCTTTGCCCCCAAGTTTCTGGGAATGCAGGTGTATACCGCCGCACCTGACTATATTTTATACGTGGGTGGGAGCGTGTATGCGTGAGGTTTTTTGTGTTTTTTTATTTTTTTATTTTTTTATTTTTTATTTTCTTCCTTTCTTGTTTTACTCTCTTCCCTCTTTCTATTCTCCCTCTCTTTTTCATATGCTATATATGTGTCCTTGTATTAATTATTTTACCATCAGAGCCCCAACACGTCTGTCAGTTTGCCATAGGGGCTTGCGTATTGCGATGAGGCTGAGAGCTCTGCCACTGTAACCTCAGACATGAGCAGGGTTACCCATGGTGGACAGGTTTTCAGCTAAGCTTCCAGACTAAAACAGACTAGGGAGTAGGACCTGGCGAGCCACTCCCGAAACAACTAGCCATTGAAAACCCTATGGATAGCAAAGAAACACTGTCAGATATAGTGCCGGAAAATGAGGTTGGAAGGCACTCAAAAGACTACTGGGGAAGAGTTGCCTGCTCCAAGTAGAGTCTACCATGATGAAGGAAATGGAGTAAAACTCCAGGGTGCTCAACTTGATGATGTGGCACGACTCAAAATGAGGAGAAACAACTGTAAACATCCATTAATAATTGGAACATGGAATGTACATAGTATGAATCTAGGCAAATTAGAAATTCTTAAAAGAGAAATGGAGTGCATAAACATTGACATTCTAGGCATCAGTGAGCTAAAATGGACCGGCATAGGCCATTTTGAGTCAGACAATCATATGGTCTACTATGCTGGGAATGATAAACTAAAGAGAAATGGGGTTGCATTCATCATCAAAAAAGACATTTCAAGATCTGTCATGAAATACAATGTTGTCAGTGATAG